>JAHPZR010002594.1:0-2500 GCA_019787425.1 Platygyra sinensis
AGCAAAATTTCAGAGCTGCTTTCCCCAAGGGGAAGCTTTAATTCAAGTTGAACTCTTTTCGAGTCCTGCTGGTACAGTACCTCTTAGAGGTTCTTTGCAAAATTTCCAACAAGCACCCAGTCTTTTTATATCGTATTCTCCCTGCTCCCCTCCCGATCCCCTACACTGTCAGGAGCTAAATGCAAGCCTTAGTGACTATCTGAACCATCTAGGTTTTCTAATCCTTAACAGTATTTAGTTCATGTAATAAGAACTTTTTGTCTATAAAAAAATCTACAGGAAAATGATTGTGTTCAAAAGACTCCCGAGTGAATTGATGTTGTGACTGAGCAGTGCAGGTATTTTTTTTTACTGGGACCTAGGATCGATAAGTACTAGTATTCATTTCATTTTGTTTCACCTTTTTAGGCCAAAGAACTCAAGGAAAAGTACATGCCAATTGAATTTTCAGGGTAAGAATTCAAGAGCAGTTTAAAATGTAGCCAGAATTTGTTGTGAATCCTGATTTATATACAAAATGTATAATTATCATAATTTTTGTGCACAATAATGATGATAATGTATTTTATTTATGATTATGGCTGCAATAGTACACACGCTCTGATTGGCTGCTGAGCAGGCAAGATTTTCTTGTAATGACCGGGCATTATGAAAGTTTTTCTCGGCTCGACAGCTCTTTTGAGTTGTGAGTAACAGCTATACACTTGAGCGAAAACAACAAAAATATGGACAAGTACAACACTATATTTTCAATAACTGAAAGAAAAACTAGCATACAGATACTTCTTTTATTAGACTAGTTTATAAGCTTTGAAGAGAGCCAGAGCAAGCGGATATGGAAAATTTCTTTCATTGTAATTACTTTTATTGTATTCTTTTTAAGAATAGCACTAAGAAGGCCATATATAAATAATAACTAACTTCTTAACCTTGTCCATGGATTCGCTCATTACAGGGAAATCTCAGACCTTGGCCTTGAGGTATCGATCTCGCTATTGCTTGGTAAATACTTGAAGGCCTCAGTCTGAGATTTCCCTGTAATGACCGAACAGACGAGGTTAATAAGTGGTTTTAATTCAAACCATAATTATTAATTTAAAATATTATTTTACATCAAGGAAAGTTAGAACTAACTGGGATGAATATCATTTTTTTTTGTAGAAATATTTCATCTGAAGAGAAATTGCCGCACATGATAGAATGGTAAGTCCATAAGTTATATATTATGTATTAAGCACCTACTGTATGTGGCATGGACTCCTTGTTATAAAAAAATTAAAATATTTAAATATACTATTAAGCAGTTATAATTTTTTCCTGTGTTCACTCCTGGACCAGTTTCAACTGCAGTATTGAACATAACTTAAATGCTGCAACCATTTAATAAGTAATCCTTGGTAAATATAATATTCATTATTTTTTACTGTACTGTTGATGACTTGGGTGGGGTATATTGTTCAGTTGATAGTAATAAATAACAATTATAACAACCAATCTACAAATTGTAAGGGACTGGATTGTCCTTTGAAATATCTGAATACTTAAACACTGTTCATAAGAGTAATTTGAGTTGCCTTTTTTTGTTCCAAAATTGTCCTTTCACCTTGATTGTATTTCAATTTCTGTACAGCTTCCATGTGAATACAATGACTTAATTTAATAATACTGTCTATTGCTTGTAACTTACAGTATGTTCTTTCCATGTCCTGTAACCTATACAGTAATATTTGTGAATCAATTATATGCATGACTTTATTCATCAACAAATTATGAATATACATCTACATGTAAGCAGGAACCACTTGCATTGAACAATTGGAGTGAAATGTAAATTCTTGTAAATTAAGAATTTGCAATACAGCATCCCAACCAGAGTCTTCCCGACTGCCTTACTGTACACACAAGTGGGATTGTACACTGTACAAGTGTACACTTCAAGTGGCCTATTAAATAATTGCTACATTGTCGAAGAACAAATCACTAAGTTTAAATTGGGAAACAATTAGAAAGTAGCATTGTTTTAACCTCCTTTAAAATAGAGGTATTTAGACATGAAGAAGGTGCAGACTGTGCCAAGCCAAGTGTCCATCACTACAGGAGATTATCCCAGATTTCCACAGCTTAAAGGTGTCTAGCCAGGACTATTTCAACTTAATCTCTCAAACCTGTATGGGATGCTACAAGTAGGACATTGCAGGGTTACCCCTTCCCGTGCTCCCGTCATTACAAAATTTTTTCCAGTTCCATTCTCAACCTGGGTAGAAAGGCACTGTGTGAGTATCTACTAGTCAAAGTGTCTTGCTCAATCATACAACACAATGAGCCCCGCCAGAACTTGATCCCCAACTGCTAGATCAAGACTAGAGCTTGGTAACAATATGCCCAGGGAACTGTGGCTCATACCTAAATAGGGGCACCTGTCCATAATAGCTTACATGCACCCACTCCTCCACTTCCATCTTCATTCCCTTCATGTAAAACCTCAGTTTCTCCCAATGAA
>JAHPZR010002594.1:5000-17500 GCA_019787425.1 Platygyra sinensis
CAACCATTGAATTAAAATTAATTTCACATCAGGCTCTAATTGTTCGAAGGCTGGATAATGCTTTATTGTTATCCAGTGGATACAATATGTGTACAAGTCATGTAATAACCATTGTTAACAAAAAACCCATCTATTCACTGGATAGTGATGATGTTACACACTACATGTATTTTAAATTTATAATTTATAAACACTTTCAGGGATGGTGTTGAGTGGTTCTTTGTCAAACTGCATGAGAAGAAGGTACCTGTGCTAATAATATCTGGTGGACTTGGAGGTATTAATTTTGGAAATTAGAATTCTTTAACTGATACCTGATAAATCGAAATAATATCAAATAATTTTGAGTCAAACATATTTTCTATCTGTTGTAATTATGACTGTTTTGACTGTCTTGTTTGAACAGCATTATGATAATTCATGTAATTTATTGTTTTATTCAGGAAGCAGGTTTGATTTAATTATATGGCTGCTTAAATGATTATTATTTTGTCTGTGATAAGGAAAAAATAATATGCACTTTGAGAGGCAATTTAAATTGGTTTTCAAAAAATTGCTAAACAAAAACAAATTTTAACCAAATTTTCCTTTGTATTTGGCTGTGTCACACTACAGTTTGGAGTCGTTTTGTGTGCTACATGTAGTTCTCATGAAGAGTTTGGTTACAAGTGCATACAGTACGGCCCAAAAACAGTGCACACGTAAGAAGTGGTGCAAGAAGAAAGAACATGCAAGCCTTTGCAAGAATTGAAAATGTCATGTTTTTGCAGTTTACCTGCAAGACCATTCAAAATGTAATAAGTTATCAAAAGTCTAACCATAGGAAGCCATCAGAATTAGTTGACAATCTAGCCACAAGAAGCCGCAAGAACTTTTGAATCTTAATGCAAGCCGCAGGAAAGTGCAAGAAATTGCCGTCTTGTAGACACATAAAGAAGTCCGAAGTCCGTGTACTCACACTGTTTTTGGCCTGTACTGTACATGCACTGTACATGCGTAGTTATATAAAATGTGTTTTCTTGCACGGTCCTCTTTTCAGACATCATTAAAGAAGTTGTTGATCAACAAAGTACCTTGTACGACAATGTGAATATTGTGGCCAACTTTTTTAAGTATGAACAGGTGAGATTATCAAATAAAATTTATACACCATTTACAGTTTTACCTCTGTCGAACAGCCACCCTAAGGCAGAATTATTGGGACCTTTTACATGGTGATGACGACAATGCTGAGGACACATTATGTACCTTCTTACAAAGTGTTTTCTAGTATAAGTTTAAAGGCCACTGATCCTACTGAGTGTAACTAGTTTGATACTTTTTTTTACAGACCTGCATATTTTTGACCATGCTATAATTTCAGGTCATGTCTGTAGACCTTGTTAGGATCATTTAGATGCCATTCCATTTTCCATTTTGGAGAAAGGATTTTTGAGAGTTGAAATAATGGTGGCTTTAGTGGCCCAACCTAGGCCTGTTGACACAACTACTACAGCTGGTTGAAGGGTGGGGCTACAATAAACTGAAATACATGCAAGTGTCTTTGTCAAAAACATCATCATCATCATTCTCATTGTTGCTCTTTGTGCTAGTTGGTGTATGTGGCAGTAACATTCTGTTTTCACTGTGCCCTATCCCACGGCCAGGCTACTGCTGTCACAGTGTTCCAGTCATTCCACCCACCCTCCTCTCTTCCTCTACTGTCCTCTTCCAGGTCTTTCTATGTCTTCCGACTGTTCTTGCACCTTCTGGTCTTCACCCTAACTCCACCATACAGTCACTGGATCTTTCTCCAGGCAGGTCCAAGTCCAATGCCAAGGATGCTGATCTTATACTGCCTCATCCCCTTTGCTACGAACTAGCTGGTGGTGCAGTACCCATTGCATGTACATTGTGCATATGCTCTAGTTCCCTACCATTTTGGTGTACTTTCAGTTGGTGTTATTTAGTGACCTTATTGGCCACTGGGCATCCTGTAGGTTTTTGCCGAGCTGCGTCTTAATCTTTTCAGTTCCCTGTTCATCCACTATCACCTCCACACTATTGTACAGTTGTTTTGATTTCCTTTCAGAATTTGTCCGGTTTCCATAACAGGCTCTATTATGTTTTTTTTTTATAGGCTGGAGTAGGTTATTAGTCCTCAGCCTTACCCCCCAAAACTTGGGGGCTGGTTGGTCCTCTGTTAGGGCTTTCCTTCCCTGTAGGTGGTTGCTCTTTAGGGCAAACTATTGTCCATCTACTTGGATTTGGGATCAGAGTTTCTCTCGGCTTCATTCATCCCTCCCAAAAACTCAACATAGTTATTTATTTTGAGCATCATCAATTCCCATCATGCATGCCCTTTACATAATTCACACACAAAGCCGCACACAGCATTTAATGTACATTACTGCATTATTTTAATGCAATATTGCATGTATACCAGGGTGTCATGGTTGGTTTCAAGGATGAGCTTCTCTTCAGTCACAACAAGAAAGAACTGACAAAAGACTTGCCATACTTTGACAAAGTTAAGGTAAGTTACATGACTGTTAAATTATAGGACTGCTAATGATCAAGTATTCTAAAGTGTTAGCACAGCTGCTTTGAGTCAGAGAAGTAAGGGAAGGAAATTTCAACTTAAGCCAGTCCTGAGAAATATTTCATTTCTAATAATATTAAAAGTGTAGTAGATAATAACCTCATTTGGAATTATAAACTCAAGTATTTTATAGTCATCGAAAAGATTCCATGATTGTTGTGTGGAGTAATAATCCAAGCTATGGATTCCTGCATGCTTTTTTTAGTTTACTTATTCATTTCTGGAACAACTTTTTCATTCATTTCGTTCAAACAAGGAAAGGAGAAGGAACAGCTATTTTGTACTCTTTGCAACTCTAGAAGAATAATTATTGTACAGTTAGTAACAACCTGTTTTCTTTGCAGTGCAATGCAAAGTGAATCATATGTTAGGACTATTCCATTAGTATTCTACCCCCTAGAGCAGATTGCTTGGAATGCATTCCTTTTTGGGTGTACATTCTGGAATATATCACATGAATAATAATAATAATAATAATAATAATAATAATAATAATAATAATAATAATAATAATAATAATAATAATAATAATAATAATAATAATAATAACTTAAGTGTCGTATGTATTTAGCACTGTAGTGCTAATTGAGGACACTGTAAATAAGGAACAGGAACATAACTGTAGTTATGGCAACTCAATCAAATGTAAACGCAGAACGGATTATTCTCAGAATCTGAATTTTAACTTGAAAAAATTCCACACTGGCAATATCATTTAAAGAGAGTTTTGTAAAGTTGATTACTCAAAATTATCCAAAAAGGAATGAGGAACAGTAATTATACACATGTCGGAATGATCACAGCTGAACATGCATAATGTATCAGTGTAGATTTTTTCATTTAGGTGGAACTGTGATTTCTCCTTAATTTATTGTCTGATTAGTACATATACATGTATACTGTCTTTACATACTAACAGGTATAAATAAATCATGTAACATTCAAAGGGCATGAGGATCTTGTTCTTTTAATAAATAAAGTTTATCTATTAAAAATGTTTTGTTTTTCATGCTCAAATAGGACCGAACTAGTGTTATTGTCATGGGAGACTTGCCAGAGGATGCTCATGTCTCGGCAAGTCCTAAAAACTCTGAAGTTACCCTCACTGTGGGTTTCTTGAATGATAAGGTGTGGATCAGTCTAATACTGCATTTCCTCTTGAATACATGTAAAGCATGTGTCTGACTGTACCATTTTGATGACTGATCTTTATCGTTGTAAACATCATTGTCATTGCCTGATGTTATCACGCCATCATCACCATCATTCTACAGTAGAACCTTGATGGAGTATGATATCTATTGATCATACATATAAATTGCTCAAGATTTTATTAACAGTGGTGCAATTGATATTAACTAAAGTACCAGTTGTTCTGGTACCTAACTGTGTACATGTAAATGACTATTTTTTACAAATAAGTTTGGACCCCACTTATTCCAACTTGCACTATGTTGAATTTTGTATTTTATAAGTTTTCAACTTGAAACCATTTCCCTTGAGTTTGCCCTTTAGCCATTTACTGCCTGTTAATTAACACTTTTGCCATTTCAAACTATTTTTTGTTTCCCCTGAGAGTGCAAAAGAACGGGGCTCAACTTTCAGTGATTATGTTCCTCTTTCAGGGAGCTTCTTTTTTTACGTAAATTTGCCTCTTTTTTCTTGTTCTCTTCTTTCTAACTTCTTGTAATAATTTCTTAATAGTCATTTGAGATAAGTTTCTTTTGATTTGAAGTGTTTTTCCTCTAGGTGGATGAACGTCTCCATGACTACATGGATGCATTTGACATTGTAATAGTTGACGACCACAGCATTGAACCGGTTGATCTTTTGTTGATGACTATCATAAGGGCCACTTAGATGATGAAGAGTGGACTACACATTGTACATGTGTCTTTTAGCTGGACAGTTCAAGTGGATGACGGTGAAGATGGAAACTCTTAGATAATTGTTTGTAGACAACCTACAGATTGTCAGTGCAGTGTAGTGCTACGGTGAAGATGGAAACTCTTAGAGAATTATTTGTAGACAACCTACAGATTGTCATTGCAGTGTAGTGCTACTTTGGTTTAGTGAACCTACGTGGTCTTGATGTTATCCGGTGTTTCAAAAAAGTGATTGTCTTGAGTTTAATTTACCAGTGAGCTGACTCTATATTCTAGCCAGATCCCAGTAGAAATCCATGACACAGGGAATACTGTAATGTTCTGCAAGTATTGTCCGTGACGCTTCTCAGATTGAGTAGCCTTTTTCTGTTGCTATGAGTTCTTGAAAGGTCATAACTTAAGTTGGAAAAGCATATAAAATTACAGAAAGAACTCATCTCAATTCCAAATAATATACATGTAATGCCATTGGAATAATGGTCTTAAGTCTTGAGACAGCGTGTGGTATGTGTTATTTCTAATTATTCTTTCTCTGGTAATTAACAAGTTACGAGACTTTCACAGTCAGTCAATTTGAGATAACACTCTTCGTTGGATTGTGCTCTGAGCTCAATACCAGTTTCGTAAAAGAGATGCTATTGAGTGGATTTTGCAGCTGGGTTAGTGGATTCTGTTTGACACTCTATCAGCAGTAAGTGGAGTTTCATGGGAGAGTTTTGAGAAAATTCAAACGTACATAATTATTAAGCACTGTAGGAGATAAAGTTTTGGGAGGCTAGCGAGAGTGATTTTCCATCTAGTGCATCATACTTGGAACTTGCCTGAAGGAGGACAAGCCTTAAAAAATAGTTCTGTTTTTGTTTTACCCACTTGGACAAGGATATTACTCAGACTTGGTTGTTACTTGGAAAGTACATTTCAACCAAAGCTTTTGTTTTCAGTATCCATTGCAAGCTTGTTTCACCACAACCTGGACTATAGAGTGTAAGAGTGTAACAACATGGGGTGCAACTCAGATATTTGTCATTAGAATCAGGAGAAGATCAATAGAGCAGTTTAATTAAACTAAATAAAGCTTAAAGCATTTGCTGTCAAATTAGGCATCACAACCACCGTGGGTGGCTTTAGCAGTCAATGGCTCTCGTTCTGCAGTTATTATAATTATACACTGTTATATTGCAAAATTTTCCAGCAACTGGAGATCAGAACATCTAATAATGCAACTAAGGAAGTTTTAATATAAGGTACAATCATGTGGTTGCTAGTACATAATAATTATTATTGAAGTACACTTGAAACCCAGC
Organism: Platygyra sinensis; assembly: GCA_019787425.1. Lineage (NCBI taxonomy): Eukaryota > Metazoa > Cnidaria > Anthozoa > Scleractinia > Merulinidae > Platygyra > Platygyra sinensis. The sequence goes on from JAHPZR010002594.1 coordinate 10,772, forward strand.
TGACGGAAATCCTGGGCAGTCAGCTCTATCTCCTAAGTTATGCATTATATATATCGCCTCGTAGGAAGATTAACTGTACATCACTTATATTGTTGTCTTTTCATAAGTGGTACATGTACTTGTGTAGGTTAATCTAGTTTGTACAGTTTTGCTGTCTTGAACACGAAATTGTCTTTCTTCAGTTTTTTTCCAAGTGTATCAGACCAGAGAAGATAGATTATGGTGCCTTGATGCTCAACTGGTGGAAGAATTCTTTTTATTGTGGCTTTCTTCTTACTGTACAAAAACATGGAACCCTGGCATAACGTTCTAAGTTTCAGACCAGAAACTGGTATTTTAATCCTTAAATTTGAACTGACAAGGCACTCTGAAATATTCCTCACAAATTATGTTTATTGGCAAAATTTGTTCCTTGAACTTAAGTTAATTTAAAAGTGTCTGTTGCTTACATAAAGAAACACTGTTAGGTATTGGGACTGAAAGCTGTTTCATGGTTAGGAAGTGGTATAATTTTCTTTTACTGTCAACGTCTTTGAATGGCAGTACCATATATACATTTCGCACATGTACTTAAGTTAATTTAAAAATGTCTGTAGTACAAAAGGACTTAAGTTATTGTGTTGAGTGCTCTGTTTTTTAGCAGCACTGTATAAAGCTACTGTGCTGAAAAGAATTACTATGAATTTTATTAACATGAGGACTCTAAAATTCATAGCTCAACCAACCATTCACTACCATCAGTCAAATGTTTAGTGGCTCCTCCCAGCTTCCAACTACTGCCGAGCACTGTTTCGTTGTCTAAACAGTGCTTAATGATTTCATACCCACATTTTATTGTTGGTTGAGCTTTGAATTTTAGATTTCCATCTTACAGAAATGTGCAGTAACTTTGTGGGTAGGGGATAGTTCAGGGGTAAAGGGATAGTTGTGTGGTATCATGATTTGTCCAAAAACAGATAACATCAACTAAAATTTAGATTCCTAAATAATCTTTGCAATCATAACAGAGAGTTTTACTGACCATGGCAATGTTGCTAGTTTTTCCAGCTACTGAACGATGACTAGAGAAAGTATTATACAGTACTGTTTCTTTGTTTTGTATTATTTTAGTATCTGATGGATAGTGATCAGATACCAAATAAAACTACATTGTAGGGGACAAAAAACCTTGTGAATTGTCTTTGTTTACTGCCATAATTTTAAAAATGCTTGTGCATTTACGATCTAAAAATGAACATAACAGCTGTAAGAAAATGTATCCTCAACTGACTCGACCCTGTAAAAACTGCTTAACTCCTGTTCAAAGTCCATTTCTACAAATCCTCCACTACTTAAGATGTTACCATCACAGTTTCATTTCCCCATTTTATAATCATAACTACAGCAAGAATGTTTACAAGTGTACTCTACGATAACTACTCGATACTCTACCAAGACTTTGCCATCACAACTCAACTCAACTCGACACCTTACCAACACAACCATACTCCATCACTGACAACTATACTCTACCATCACAACTCAACTCAACTCGACACCTTACCAACACAACCATACTCCATCACTGACAACTATACTCTACCATCACAACTCAACTTAACTCTATTCCACCCTCACAAGTGTACTCTACCATAACAACTCAAGTAAACTTGACTCGACCAACACAACTAAACTCTACCAGCATGCACAACTTGACTAATCTCGACTCAACTCAACTCAACTCTACCAACACAACTATGCTCTACCATCGCAACTCGACTCAACTCCACTTGACCAACACAACTATACTCTACCATCAAAACTCCACTCAACTCCACTCGATCAACATAACTTTACTCTACCATCACAACTCGACGCAACTCCACTCCACCATCACAACTAGCTACTCTATCATCACATCTCGACTCAACTCGACTCCACCAACAAAACTATACTCTACCATCACAACTCGATTCAACTCCACTCCACTCCAACACAACTCCACACTACCATCACAACTCAACTGCACCCCAACAACTATACTCTACCATCACAACTCGACTCAACTTGACTCCACCAATACGTCTCGACTCAAACTCGACTCCACCAACACAACTATACTCTACCATCACAACTTGACTCAACTCCACTCCACCATCACTAGATACTATGCTCTACCATCACATCTCAACTCAACTCGACTCCACCAACACAACTATACTCTACCATCACAACTCCACCAACACAACTACACTTAACCACATCACAACTCGACTCAACTCCACTCCACCAACACAACTATACTCTACCATCACAACTCAACTCAACTCCACTCCACCAACACAACTATACTCTACCATCACAATTCAACATATATACTCTAGTCTACCATCACATCTCGACACAACTCGACTCCACCAACACTATACTCTAACATCACAACTCGACTCAACTCCACTCCACCAACACAACTCTACTCTAACATCACAACTCGACTCAACTCCACTCCACCAACACAACTACACTCTACCATCACAACTCGACTCAACTCCACTCCACCAACACAACTATACTCTACCATCACAACTCCACTCAACTCCACTCCACCAACACAACTATACTCTACCATCACAACTCAACTCAACTCCACTCCACCAACACAACTATACTCTACCATCACAATTCAACATATATACTCTAGTCTACCATCACATCTCGACACAACTCGACTCCACCAACACTATACTCTAACATCACAACTCGACTCAACTCCACTCCACCAACACAACTCTACTCTAACATCACAACTCGACTTAACTCCACTCCACCAACACAACTACACTCTACTATCACAACTCGACTCAACTCCACTCCACCAACACAACTATACTCTACCATCACAACTCCACTCAACTCCACTCCACCAACACAACTATACTCTACCATCACAATTCAACATATATACTCTAGTCTACCATCACATCTCGACTCGACTCGACTCCACCAACACAACTATACTCTAACATCACGACTCGACTCAACTCCACTCCACCATCAGAACTATGCTCTACCTATACCATCACAACTTAATAACCCACTTCAACAACCCCATTAAAACTCGACCGTCTGAACTCGATTAACATTTTTCAACAGGCAATCTGTCGTTGGTTCAAGAGCAAATGTGGTTATCATCTGTGTACCCTAAACTGGCAATTCGAAAGTAGCGGTAGACGCAGAGAGGACGTTTGGCAGTGGATGCAGACCTTACTGTAACTTTAACGTCTCCAGCAATACCCAACATGGTGCTTGGAATTTATGAACTTACCGTATTTTATCAATTAAACGCCCCCTACGTTTAATTCGAATTCGGCAGTTTTGACCTGGCGTTTTTCGAGGCCGGCTTGTAATCACGAAAGTACTGTACATATAATACTTTATTACATTATTATTGTGTTAGTTTCAATTTGTAATTTCATTCCTGCGTTTCCCCCCGCTTGCAGTATTTTTACACGGCAGATGTCACCGTCAGGTCGCAATGCACGACAAAATTCGCTGGCACACCTGTATCAGACAGGGAAATTTTGGGACAATAGCTAATAAAACGATTAGAATCCGGAATCCCCTTCCCTTAAATTTTGTAAAGGCGCGAGTATTATTTAATTAAATTTCACCTTGCAACCACATAGACCTGCAGATTTGTAGTCAGGTTTTTTTTATTATTGAATAAAATCTTTCCGAGTTTTTCCTTAATACAGCATGTTTAGTTAAAATTGGCATTTCCCTACCTTGTAAGCTAAAATCTCTCTACATACGTCCTAATTTTTCAGGCCTTGAACATCTTGACTACACATGTTGTTACCTGGTGACATGATGTTTCCAAGAAACGCAAGCCACCACAAAAACATATTTGATACACATTTCAAGTATTAAACAGTTTTATATGGGTTTTGTTTAACAACAATAAGAGAATTTATTTTGGATTATTAGATTTGATTTTGAAGTCAACGTTAAAGAAGGAGAATTGGACAGTAATACTAGTGGCATCAGTTCAATGTTTTTGCCACCCAACCGTTAGATAGCATTGTTCAACAGCTTAATTGTATATTATTACAACTTTTTGAAAAAATTATAAGCGCTATGTTTTTTGTATTATTACGTTAGGGCGTTCCCAAAAGTATTCTGAATATGAGACGAAGTTCCATCAACTTGATCCACTGTAAATTGTCCCAAGGTTACGAGCTCAAACAAATGATGTCAGTAAACATTCAGAAAGAACAGAATAAAGAACCTGAATATTATTCCAATGTCTCATTTATGTCTACAGATCAATCTCCAGGCGCCAGGAAAGGCTTTATCAAAGGCGAAGACTGAAGACTTCTGCGTACCAACTCTTCAAAAGCTACAGTTTAAGACTGAAAATATTAAACAATTCAAACGGAGATTACGCGACAGAGCTTATCCAGATAACCTTTTAGAAAATACTCTCTCAGAGATTAACTTAGCAAAAGAAGGTCGGCTCTACAAAATAAACAAAAAACGCGCAAAAGAATTTGCTGGTTTGTTACAGAATACTGCCATCTGTGCCTAATCTTACATTCTTATGAGTAAATGGCATCTGATAGAAAATCAGCCTCTACTAAGAGAGAACTATAAAGACCCTCTCCTGCTTTCATACAGAAAAGGGAGATCTTTGGAAAACGAACTCGTTAGAGCAAAGCTTTGAAGGCCGCCGGCCAAAGTGTTCGATCTTGACCAATGGGAGTCGTGTTTGGCCTGTCAACTACTTGTATCAACACAGGAAGCTGTGTAACACTTATGGGCTTTTCACAGAGAGACGTTATACGATCGATATTAACCAGCATTTGAACAGTAAACAGTTGATCTCAATGGTTTATTCCATACTTTTTACACCCAGCAGGAGTACCATTTACTATTGCAGTGGAGGATAAATTTCCTCAAAGGAAGATGAGATCGGCAAAAACTAAAAAAAAAGGAACTACAAGAAAGGATGTAAGCGACAGTAAGCAAATGCGGACAGTGGAAGCATACAAAGTGCGTTAAAATAAGTATAAGAAAAGCAGCAAAAAAGGCTACAAATGCCAAAATTGTAAGTAAAAGGTTTGTAGAAAATAAGAAATTTGACGGCGAAAATAAAACAGTGCAGTAAAGAGTGTGATATTCAGATATGATAAGACATTAAAAACTCAAACAGAGACGTGACCGTGGAAGGCGGGAACAATTAACCCATGTTTCAAAATATACGCTTAATAGGGTACGGTGGAGTGCTTTGGAGGTGTGAGTGGAGTGCAGTGTAGTGGTGATGGTATAGTGCAGTTTGTCAGTTATAGTTAAATTCTCTAAAGGTATAGTAGAGTGGAGTCGAGATGAAAAGGTGTTTTACCGTTTGGTCGACTGAGTTGCGTAGACTATAGTCGAGTGCCGTCGAGGTAAGTCGAGTCGAAGCGAGCTGTAGTGGTATAGGGGATGAAAAAGTGTTTTAGAGTTGGGTCGAGTTGTGTCGAGCTTAATAGAGTAAGCCAATGTGCCGTCGAGGTGAGTTTGGTCGAGTTGCATCGAGCTTAATAGGTCGAGTGCCCTCGAGGTGAGTAGAGTCTAGTCGAACTGTAATGGTATTGGAGATGAAAAAGCGTTTTAGAGTTGGGTCGAGTTGCGTCAAGCTTAGTTATAGGGTAAGCTAGTGCGCCGTCGAGGTGAGTCGAGTCGAGTACTAGTGGAGTTGTGATGGTAAAGTAAAGTTTTATAAACACCTCACATTTGGTAAAGTTAAGTTCTCTAAAGCTGTAGTAGAATGGCGTCGAGATGTAAAAGTATTTTAGCCTTGGATCGAGTTGCGTCGAGCTTAATAAAGATAGTGTGCCGTACGGAGGTCCGTCGAGTCCAGTGGAGTTGTTACGGCATAGTAGAGTTTTGGTAAAGTTAAGTTCTCTAAGTAGAGATGAAAAAGTATTTTAGCGTTGGGTCGAGTTGAGTAGAGCTTAATAGAGTAAGCTCGAGTGCCGTGGAGGTGAGTGGAGTTGTGATGGTATAGTAGACTTTGTTAATCTCTAAAGGTGTAGTAGAGTGGAGTCTAGATGAAAAAGTGTTTTAGCGTTGGGTCGAGTGCAGTCGAGGGGAGTCGAGTAAAGTGGAGTTGTTATGGTATAGTAGAGTTTGGTAAAGTTAAGTTAAGCTCTCTAAAGCTGTGGTAGAGTGACATAGAGATGAAAAAGTATTTTAGCGTTGGGTCGAGTTGCGTAGAGCTTAGTAGAGTAAGCTCGAGTGCCGTGGAGGTGAGTGGAGTGAGTTGTGATGGTATAGTAGAGTTTGATAAAGTTAAATTATGTAAAGCTGTAGTAGACTGGAGTGGACATGAAAAAGTGTTTTAGCTGGGTGTAGTTGCGTCGAGTGTAATAGAGTAAGCTCGAGTGCCGTGGAGGCGAGTGGAGTGGAGTGGAATTGTGATGGTATAGTAGAGTTTGGTAAAGTTAAGTACTCTAAAGGTGTAGTAGAGTGGTAAATAAGTTCTCTAAAAGTGTAGTAGGGCAGACTATTATTTAATTAGCCTTAGTCTAATTATAGAGTTGATTTGAGTTGTTATGGTATGCCATCGTATTGATTAGAAAGAACGTGCTTCTTGGATAAGCTCATATAGTCTTAGGGATTTCACATATTACTTGATTGGAGCTTACTTAAAAGTATAGGGAGTACCTTCGTTCACTAAGGATTGCAGCTTAAACGCAACTGCAAGGC
>JAHPZR010002594.1:20000-22500 GCA_019787425.1 Platygyra sinensis
TGTAGTACTTAATAAAAAACTTATACAACCTTAAGGGGCGTCTATATGAAACATTATAATTAAAGGCCCTTTTAAATACCTAAATGACCGATTTCTCTACCCTTTTATACACTTCAACTTGTGAAATTCTTACCCTCTTTTATGCTTGAAGCCTGAAAAAGGTACCCCTTTCGGGTGGAGCCTCCCCGTGTGGGCCATTATAGGGAGTAGCCCCCCCGGGGTTGATGCTAACCTGTTCCAGGCTCTCAGTAGTTGGAGATGAGCAAAAAAAAGAGGCAAGCAAGAGGAAAACAGAGGGAAGTGAGGTGGGCATTCCTCGCTATTCCTCGCCTGCATTTGCTCTCCTTTTATCCCTTGCCCGCCCTCTTTTCCCTTATTATCAAGAGCCTTAAATTTAAGGATTTTTTGATACATTCATCAACAAATGCCTTCAGGTATAACTCCTGAGAGGAGCAAACCCATTTCAAAAGAAAATTTGATTCAAACTCCAAATGGAGACTAATCTGGGTGTGGCTCAAACTTTACTTGACATCCCTAAAAGATATCACTCTATAGATTACCAGCCACTGTTCAGGAAAGAAGCCCAGCACGCTTATGGACTGGACTAGAAGGAGCGACAGAGATTGAACCTAAAAATGGAAATGGGCGGGTTGGTTTTTAATTATTATCTCATTGAGTGAACCCTAAATCTATTTTTTGACAGCTACAAATTAATAATGGTGTTCTATTCTGAGCACCCCAAGTAAGACCAAGATCATAATTAACAATTATTCACTGAAGAGGTTAATATCCACCACTTTCACTGACACTGAGGTGAATAAGTTATTGTTTTAGTATATACCACACAAGCTGAATAACTAGCGGCCCAAAGAGTAACTTTATTTGCGACAAATTATGCCGACAAAAGCCATTTTGTTTTTCTTCGGCTGCTCGGAGGTGAATAGCACTTGGTTAATCACCTTTGAGCTAGCCAATCAGCGCACGCAAAAAGTACTATTCACTCGTGTGGTAATACTAATAGGAGCTACTTTAACTTGCTTAAAGAGCTTCTACTTGCCTGTGCAGTCTTGTGGTCAATTTTGATATCTTTCCGTGCAAGATTCATGTAAGGAATCCTTAGAGGCTTCCCAATAGTTTCTGTGGCAAGCTGATGGTTTCTCAGTGACTGAACTGACTTTTTATAATAGTCCTGGGAAGCTATTTTTACTGAAATGAAAATGGTAAAAAACTAAGTAGGCATAACCCTACATAGTACTTAAACCAACCATTTTAATAGTATTGCTTTAATAATACATAATTAACAAGATATTATTTGTTATATTACAATAGTGTGCACATGACGCAGTCCTGGCTCAAGCCCTGGATAGGGTCATTGTGGTTTGTTCTAAAAAATACTGCACAAACTTTACTCACGCAATGCTTCTATACCAAAACTACAAATGAGTGGGTGACCCTCCAACAGACAAGTTACATGCAGCATCCCATCCAGAAAGAAGTAGAATGACACCTTAGGTTAGTCACTTGAAGATTACAGACTTGAATACTCTGCCAGGTGACCCCAGTTGAAGTCATAGCACTACTAGCCTACATTCCAGGCATCAACAGAGACAACCTCGTTCCCAGGGTCTCCCTTGGTGCCAGACCTGGAGTAAGCAAGGAGAGCCCCTCTACTCGCTTGCTCCAGGGGGTAGTAAGATCAGAAACCCTAGGAATGAGGTTGAAACAGGAAAGAGCTACAGCAGGCTTAACGGATGCAAAGGAGAAGGGATGTGTGCTATGAGTACTGGGCTTTTCCTACAGTGAATAGCTCCGACCCTTTTCCTTGTAATCTGATTTCATCAACTGTTAATCACTGTCAATAAATTTACCAATCAAAACACCCTGAATTTTTCATTCAGATAATTAGTTCTACTTAAGCTTATTAATCATTTAGCTGAAAATCAGAGTCTTGAGTGAATGATCGATATGGGAAGCTTGAAGATGATCGAGTTAACCGTATTTACTCAAATAAGCGCCGCCCTCGATTAAGCGCCGCCCTCAAATAAGCACCACACCCCCGATACAGCGCTTATTTGAGGAATTCCGTATAACCAGGAATGACACTACATACACGACAAAGGAGTTTGCCCCTACCGCTCATATTTTTGCTCTCGTTATCATGAAACTCTCGAGTTTTTTTCACCACGATTCTCTCATAAATCTAGATTTACTATCAGTTTAGTCTCAGTCCAGAGGAAAATTAACAGATTGAAAGTGTACTGTTGAATGAAAATATAGAAAAAGTAAATTTGTCTGGTACAATTTTTAAATAAGTGCTGCCCTCGAATAAGCCCCGCACTTGTGGCGTGAAAAATTAAATAAGCACCGCGGTGCTTATTCGAGTAAATACGTTAATCATATAGAAGTGGTAGAAAAAATCAGCACCAAGAATTAAGAATGATAACCAAACAAATTACAACAACTTTATTTACCCCATTTAAATTTTACATTGATTAATAAA
>JAHPZR010002594.1:27500-29411 GCA_019787425.1 Platygyra sinensis
GTGGTGCCCCATGTCTCGTCCCATTCTCCTTTAGGCTAATTAGGCTCTCCTCATAACCCCTGCTGAAATTTCGAGAGAAAAAAACAGACTGCCAACAGTCTAAGTCCTTATGGTCTTGTTAGGACTATTCCTCTGTACACTGTATCACTGTTATCTTCAGCTTGTAAATCTGCCAAAAGCTAACCTACGTAGCTTGGCAGTTAAAGCAATTTGAACGTCTCTCCCAGGCTGCTTGTGGCTTCGGCGCTCCTTATCGCGGCTTTCCCGCTTTCCTAGCACCCTCAAATTGCTTAAAAAACGACCAAGCTACGCAGGCTACCAAAAGCCTCCTTAGTACAGTGATTGAATTCTGCGTTTCTGGGTGACTTGTTGGTGAAACAGATTTCCTGGATCAAGAGGTTGGAGATGATTAATGCAATGACAATACTACAACATTAAATCGGCTTGAGCACAGTTTTGTTCTGGAGGTTTCTAGCATTCCATCCAGGACCCTTCTAGTCACCTTGTTCCACCAAATGGGGAGAAGTTTTGGCTGTATGCCTATGGACTGCTTGGCTCGAAGCAGACTTAATCTTACCTTTAATGCTTTTACCCCGTTTACTGAGTGGCTGAGCAGATTACATTAGTCACACACCGACTGACTAAGTATTATGATCTTGCAGACAGCACAACGCAGCCTAAGGTCACAGCTGTGGGGAAAACTACCAAGTCGGCAATAAAAAGAACGGGTCCAACTACACATCTGTCAGTTAAACCAGTCAAGGTTGACACACAAAGGGCAAAAGCATTGAGTCGTAAGGTTGTCATTCCCACAGCCAAGGCTGATGATAAAGGTGCAGTTTAAAAAGAATAATTATTGTAAAACAAGAGTTTGCTGTTAATGATGTGTGAGACATAACCAAATTGATGGTCTTGAATGCCTTTAGGCTCGATTACCAGCCGCTGTTCGCTGACACAAGAGAGCAGCGGAAATCGAGCCTAGAATGCCTTTTGTTGAGTTGTTTGTTGAGCTGGGCATTTTTCTTAATTTATTATTTTTGCTGGGTTTTTTCACACTGGGTGTCTTCAGGAGTAATAGCTAACAAGCTGCTTTATAAACACTAAAGGATAAATTAAAGTCACAGTAATGGGCCCCTATCCTATATTAATTTTACCGTGCATCCAGGAATTATTGATGCATGGGCTTCATTACCTGCCACGTTCAGGAAAGGAAAACTCACTCCCTGCAAAACACACGAACGACGACTGAACTTGAGAGACTGGTAGAAATCAAACATAAACTGCTACGTATAAGTGTGTACTCTCTGAAGAGAAAGACAATCAATGCTTCGAGAACAATTTTTCTACCTTTGAATCACACATCTCTAAGAAACCTTGCCACTAGTATATTAAAGAGTCATTGACAAAATTGTTGTACTGTTTGCTGATGACTTTTAAATTATTTTAAAGAATAAACTGTTAGGTAATGGATAATTGAAAGTTGTTTCCTTGCTGTTATTTGTTTATTTATTTAATTACTACTTCTTTTTTACTTTTTTTCTCTATTGAAATTACATATAAACAGCTCGGCTCTAAACACTCAAACCAAGACATTTACCCGTGAAAAAACACTCAATAGTCAATGAGGAGAAATATATATAGCGATTAAGACATCACTATTTTCTGCTTCAAATTTATTCAGTTTTACCCTATATTTGTCTGATAACAAATATGGCGTCGTATTTATAATGCATTTGTTATACATTTGTCTTGGACATATGTGATGACATATTTGTCTCAACTTTAGCCTCTTTTGTCTCCCGACAAATGTTATATCAGATTTGTGTAACATTTGTCTTCTAGCCAAATACAGTCAAATCCATGATTTCATCCAGTGTAGGCACGTCTTTGAGTTTGTTACTTATTCTAAAA
>JAHPZR010002595.1:0-2500 GCA_019787425.1 Platygyra sinensis
GTCCCTGCATCTGTAGTGTCCACACACTCCTGTTCCTCTCAGTCTAGTAGTGGATTTGTCACTGTATTGCTGCTGGGATCATGCTGTCTCTGTTTCTCTAACATTGGATGTAAATCAGAGTAATCAGTGCAGGTTTGTTTTTTCAGTGTTTTAAAATGTAAAGTGCTAATGCGGATAGAGTTTAAGTTAGGCGTTTCTATACTTCAAAGCCGTTGCAATTTGGAAATATTTGGAAAGGTGTTTGATGGCTCGAAGAATTTCTTTTTAGGAAACACTGACGGAAACACTAACGGTCATAATGGCAACACCAGTTGCCCATTGCTCTAATTTCACGGAGAGAATGAAATTACTGTAATTCAGCCCGTGATCGATCACTTTTGAGTTGAGTTCCAAACTTTCTGAAGATTTTAGATCTGCTCTGAGACTGATTGACTGATAATTTTTTAGAGTGAAAAAATGAACAGTAACCGATAGCTTTTGATCTGTAATCTAGCGGCTTTTATAATTGTTGATCAAGATCCGAGCAAATGTACATGAAGACAGACCAGTTCACACTGCGAGAGTGTGTCGTTTGTTAGTAAGAAGTTTTTCCTCGCCACCAATCATTGAAATCAGAGTGACCAACAACGCAGAGCAGAGAAGAAGCTATTACTCAAAATTCTTTTCCTATTCTATCGTGAAGTGACTCTGATGGCATGATTTCAACAACTTTCTGTGATTGGATTCGAGTCGCATGATAGGAACATGAAGGAGTAATCTATTTCTTGGTAAGTATGGGCGGAAACTACACCAAAACTACGAAAGTCGAAGGTTTAACATGATTATGATTGACTCTTGGTTTTTATTAATACTGTATTACACTAGTGTAGCCAGAGCTATGAAAGTGCTGCGGAAATTTGGATGAAGTTTGCAAATATGGAAAAGGGTTTTCGGGAATATCTCCGGGCGCTGGTTCACCATCAAAGGACTGTATCTTTCGTTTGATGCGTTTATTTCTCTTCTAATCTCTATACAATGTTTCACTCTCAATGTCTATTCCGGTCTGAATTCAAAGTCTTACATCAGTGGCTTATACGTGTCATGGAGTTTAATTACAACAATACTGCGGTTATATTCTTGAGTCGCTAAACCCTATTGTATTTCATATCCCTAAAATTAGCTTACAACTATCCTTTGTTACTCTAAATATAATTAAATCAGTACGTGATCTATCGCTTTGCGCACTCTGTTCCTATAAGCGTCACGCTATGGCATAAGCAATTCGAGTTGCGTGATATAGCAAATTAACTATTATCAGACAGAGGGATTGTATAGAGCTTGTGCAGAAATGGTTGTCATTCACTTATTTTGTTTTTGGTCAAGTCCCTGAAATTGCTATAAATCAAAATCTTGCTCAGTGATCCCCATTATTTATTATTGAATACATTTCCCGTTATATTAATGAATGTTGACATGCTGAAAATTTGCATTTCAGTAAGTTCTATAGTAACTGAAACCAAGTGTACTAAAATTTTAGAGACAACAAGCTGTACAGTTGTAGTTCAAAAAAACTGAAACGTATCCAGCACAGCAAGATAACCACTATAACGTCAGTTTCTGAAAGAAATATTGACACAATAAGGTTAATAAGGTCAAAGATTTCATTAACAAAATTAACTGATTTTGTATGATTATACAAAGGACTGAAAAAATTTTATTGGCAAACAAAAAGCACATGGCAACCTCTGCACAAGTGTAAAACAAAAAACCACCGAAAGAAGTTTTAAAAAAATATCGAATGTAGCCGAGGTGCGAAATTCGGCAAGAAGCACATGGCAGCTACAGGAGTAGACGACAAAGCGAAAAACCACTTAAACTGCGTTCAATTTTTTGTGAGAATACGTGACCGCCTGTACGAAAATAAATATTATTGCATTTTCTTTCACGCCCGTCCGCCGAAAGATCCGAGCCGCCAGAGTTATTCATAATAACGGCAGACGACAGAACTATCGAAAAGCTTACAGTGCGAACTTGGTATTATCAACAGTGTAACTTAAATACGGCAAACTTGATATCAACCAGTATTAACGACATATATCTACTTTAACACTGCAATGAAATTGTCATCGTGCACTAGCACTCACCTGAACCGGCGTCGAAACTCAAAAACGAGGATGACAGTGGAGACCTTCTTTATAGTTGCTGTCCTTATCTCGAGTACAACACGAACGTGGAGACGAGAGTACCAGGCGACACGACCTCCAGCAAGGCTTGTGGCGAGGGCGAGGCCTGGGCGCTGCTTCGCTAAACATTAACTTTTCGCAGTGCATTCTGGTCCGTTGAAAGCGAGGCTCTTCTACAGCGCAGAGCATTATGGTCCGCTGAAAGCGAGGCTAAAAACCACAGCGAAATCTCAAATTTTCCTACCTTTCTTTTATATTTAGATTATAAACTGCTGCTACGCTCGCTACGCTCGCTCCGCAGCAATAATACTCTAAGATATGAGATTAAAAATTAGTTG
>JAHPZR010002595.1:5000-10818 GCA_019787425.1 Platygyra sinensis
TTAGCTTATTTCAGTATCCACAATACACAATGCGCGAGAGAGTAACAAACAAAAAAATTTAGAAAAGAATAAACATTGGCAGGAATATTTCCCTCCAACACCCGGCTCCATAATGGATATTATTTCCATACTTCCCTTTCATTAACTAACGCCATTAAAATAAATATAGGGCTAAAATAGAAACCAATTGTCAGCACATCAAAAATTTTAAAAGCTTCACTTGAAATAAAAAAAGTCCACACGCGAATATTTAAAATCATGTGCATGTGTTAAAGAATAAACTCAACAAATAGACGGAACTGCAAGAAGTGATACCCAAATAAAGAATGTACATTAAAATTACCTCACCTGTCCACATAAACAGCAAAAAACAGAAACAAAACCAAGAAGATTTTCGTAGGCGTCATTGCACAGCATTTAAAAAAGTGCGGGATGTTTTGGTGACCCTCTACGCGTCAAGAAAAAACAGTTTAAAAAGATATGGATCAGAAAAGCGAGTCCTCTGGCCGAGATAAATCTTGACAAAACGAAAGATCTACGATCAAAATATTGCGGAACGGTATCGCGCCGAGAGGAGATGGGGTAACTAGGCTTCGTGTACGAGAACAGTTTCCGTCCTTAACAACAACGGGGTTACTAAGGTTTCGAACGTCACGAGCCGAATCACATTGCATGGTATAAATCAATTTAGTATATACACACTCAGTGATCTTGGTGTTTTAAGCAATCTGATTGGTTCGCTATCTCTGGCTAATGAGCATTATTCACCCCCTACCGAGTGAATAATGCGTAAGCCAAACAAAAATAAAGCATACTTTTGAATAAAGCATACTTTTGATTCACACTGATTTGAACGGTGTTTAAGGACCATTATTCTAGACTGTCACGAGGTTTTTTCGAATATTAACTATAGATTTTCCATGTTCAAAGATTCTGTAAATAGTTTCGCGAATTCGCGCATGCTTTGTACAGCTTGCACCACAGGCGTCCCAAACTCACGATTCGAGGAACCGATCAAATATTTAAGGGAAGTGGTCAAAACTACTACACTGGAACAGGACCCACCAAACCACAAAATAGTTGGTGGTGTCTGCCTGCACCCCCCTTGCTTAACGTCAAAAGATGGTGTCTTTATTGCATAGCCACCCCTCTTTCCAGCGGTAAAAAATTACATTGAGATTCAAACCTCACTTTTCTTGTTTGTCTAGTAATGCCGACTCTTGCTAGCTAAATATTCCTGAGTCAACTCAAATTTAAAAGCCAATAAAATGTTGTTGGTAATGTTCAAAGATAAGTGGTGTCTTTGACAACCCTCCCTCCTACCCCAAAGGTGGGTCCTGTTCGAGTATAGTAGTTTTGACCAGTTCCCTAAAATGATTTATGTACGCGTATCGAGTGAGACGTGACTGACTTTCGTGCGCGGTGTTGTGTTACACATTGGGCCGTTGAGAATTTGAGCGCTCTACAAGGCATTGTATGGAATTTAAAATAACGAAGGATAAAATCGCACAATGAAATAAAATGTTACTTTTTTGGAATAAAACTAAGTAAATGAACTCACCTTGCCTTATTTCTGTTGTCCATTTGGCCTATTTCGTCGTTTTTGGGGGGTTTTCAGGTGTTTGTCTTAGCTTTCTATAGACGAAGTCAAGGCTGGACACTGCTGTCTCGAAAGACCTGATCCGAGAGACCGTTTTCTCGCCGCTGTTCGATTTTTCCCTCCAACGCAAAGAAGGATAGTCCATTGGTCCTCTTATCCGGTCGGCTTGGAAAAATCTTCAAACTTTCCGCTCCAATTCGAACAATTTTTGCTTCACTGCTGGAGGTTTCAACTGTTCAACGCACCGTGTGACCATCCAACATACTACGCCACAGTTTGAAATCAACATTAGCGACCGCTCCTTCGTGACAAATGTGACTTACCAGACGGGTGCACAGTCTGGGGAGAGAATTGTATTTTAACGGAAATTTTTGACTGTGCACCCGTCTGGTAAGTCACATTTGTCACGAAGGAGCGGTCGCTAATGTTGATTTTTCAAACTGTGGCGTAGTATGTTGGATGGTCACACGGTGCGTTGAACAGTTGAAACCTCCAGCAGTGAAGCAAAAATTGTTCGAATTGGAGCGGAAAGTTTGAAGATTTTTCTAAGCCGACCGGATAAGAGGACCAATGGACTATCCTTCTTTGTGTTGGAGGGAAAAATCGAACAGCGGATTCGAATTTCGGCGAGAAAACGGCCTCTCGGATCAGGTCTTTCGAGACAGCAGTGTCCAGCCTTGACTTCGTCTATAGAAAGCTAAGACAAACACCTGAAAACCCCCCAAAAACGACGAAATAGGCCAAATGGACAACAGAAATAAGGCAAGGTGAGTTCATTTACTTAGTTTTATTCCAAAAAAGTAACATTTTATTTCATTGTGCGATTTTATCCTTCGTTATTTTAAATTCCATTCAATGCCTTGTAGAGCGCTCAAATTCTCAACGGCCCAATGTGTAACACAACACCGCGCACGAAAGTCAGTCACGTCTCACTCGATACGCGTACATACATCATTAATATTTGATCGATTCCTCCAATCGTGAGTTTGGGACGCCTGTGCTTGCACGTTTTCCACGCATGAATTGGGAGGTCAATTAAATCGATTTTTAATGGTTTCCTTCTGAAAATGTTGTTGAGATCACTTTCTGTGTATATACCTAAACAATTATTCTTCTCAATCTCGGTGAATAGTGGCAGAATATTTACCGAGATTGAGAAGAATAATTGTTAAATATCTTATTAACCAAGTACGAAGGCCGTATTGGGAGAATATCGGCCCGAGGTCTTGACAGTACGGACCGAGCGCAGCGAGGTCCGTACAAAAAAGACCAAGGGCCGATATTCTCCCAGGACGGTCCCGAGCAAACTTGGTTAATAAGATATTTTACACGACTGAAATTGTTTAGAAGAAAAACCCAAATGATAGACTGCAAAGACAACTTAAACTTCAAGCGCGCAATTTTTATTTAGGGCAAACTGAACGTTTACTCACGTCTGACGTTTTCAAAAAGAAGAAAAACAAATTTGGAAGAAAACAAAAATAACATTTTGTGTGGAGTAAATACTTTTAGAAAAAAAAATTGTTTAACTACGGAAAAATCTTCGTGCGGGATCATTCGGGACAGTACCCGGTCCAATACTTATAGAAATATTGGACCGGCAACGGAGCAATCTGATTGGCTGATTTTAGTTATTGGCCCTCTGAACTAACTTAGTCGTGTAACGTACTGGCTTCACGTTACATGGTATAGCCATGACAACCAACTTATTTCGGGATACAATTACATGACATGATGATATCACATTACTTATTTCGACCTATTTCGACCTGTTTCATGTCTTTTCGACACATGCATGTGTCATCATGTGTCGTGATATGTCGTAATATGTCGAAAAGTAATTATGCTACAGATGGCGCGCCATACGCCATATAAGTAAGGCCTCGATAGTAGCGAATCCCAATTCAAGGGGATGTCAATCAGTGGGTCTCGAAGCAGCGTCTGCTTGTCAAACAAATTTTGTGTTTTGTTTCCACTGTTGTTAGTAAAACCCGAATCCCATGACCCGTAATTAATGACCCTTCAAAAGAAACTACTATTTGTCAAAAAAAAATCGATCCGATACGTACAAGGGTGACAGGTGCATCATACAGAGTAAACCTGGCTAATTAATATTTCGTCATAGTTCTTGTGAATGCCAGTTGTACATGGCTGAATCCTTCACACCACAGTGACCAACACAAACAAACCCTCAAACCACAATGACCAATGACGTGTTGTCTGCCCGAAAATGGAAGTTTTTGGGCACTAAAACTGTGAAACTGAACATTCCAACGTCTCCTTCCGTATTGGATCAACTGAGAGACACAACTACTTTTTTATAAAGTGCGAGTAAAACTGTACAGAACAACTGATTCCATCGAATTTTTGTTGTTAGCTTACGAGGATTGGTCCATGTGCAGTGTGCGTGTTGTCTGCCCGAAAGTCGCAACCCTGCTGGGAGAGTCATTTGTTGCCGTGACGCACTTCTCGACAAGTTCTATTTGTTGTTGACGTTGTTGTGATATCACTTTTCAGAGCCTACCTATCAAAGCTTTATATGAAATGCGAGTGGCAGTTGAAGACTGAAAAGTGATCTGCTTAGAACTAATTGTGCAAGGCACGGAACATCTGCGGTGTGTGAACCAGTCGTTACCAATCATGGAGACCTCTAAAAGTACAGAAATGATTATTTTTGATGGCCCGGGGACCACTTTCGGAAGGAAATATTCGAGAGCGCGAATCATTACACTTGTTGTGTTGGCTGTTGCATTGATCTTCTTAATTGTGGGAATCGTGTTGATTACGATTGCAGCAAACGACCGAGCGAGTGAAAAGAATGAGAAATCGTCAGGTTCCAATTGCAAACAAGAGCAAGAAAAACCAACAGAGGAGCCCATCCCATCGACAACAATCGGCGTTCCAACATCCAATCTCCCTCCAACCGCGACCACCAGCCCCTCAAGCAGATGCGATTTTTCAGAGGAAGCGAAGCGAGTGGGACTTGGTGAATTCCTCGACCGTGTCAAGGCAACGTATTTCAAACTTCACCCCTATGATGTGTACTGGGATCCTGATGTGACTAACGACAGAATTAAATCGGAATTCGTTGGTTATGATCCCACACCATCTGTCATCAAAAACCGAACAGACACTGCTTTGGGTCTTTTGAGAGAGATCAACGGAACGAAGATTAACACGGACTCGTTGAAGCCCCGCGAGAGAAAAGCACTGGCACAAGTGAAGCATTACCTTCAGCATATGTTCGGTCAGCCGTATGACGTGAATTACTACGCCGGGGATTGGATGATGGGACCGAATTTGTTTTGCTGGCAAGAAATCTGCAATCAGGGATACGCTGTTTACAACGGATTAGGCCTCCATCACAAACCTTATAATGCAGCCGATGTGGAACTGATTGAAATGAAACTGAAGACTCACAAGGCAGGCATTTTGCAGTACATTGAAAATATGAAGATGGGAGTGCGGAAAGGAATGATCCGCAGTGTTGAGGAATGTGAAGCTGGAATTAACACCATCAAAAGACAGTACTTGAAAATTTCGTTGTACAACTCAACAGGTAAGTTACGCAATTGTTGTTTTGTAGCCTGCGAAAACAGCCTTCGGGACGGCTGTTTACGCAGACTATTGTTTTGCATTATGTAAACAATCTGTATTCAGAATTTCCGCTACGGTCTCCTAGCGCCTGTCGCTGACTCAAACAACGAAAAATTTGATGTTTTCGACTGGCAATGTTAGGTTGGAGATGGGTGTCGGTTAATATGATCATGCCGAGTCCTTTAGCATGAAATCAGACCAACTAAAAAATTTAGGGGTTAGTGCGTGTGACTTAAACTTTCCGTGGCCTGCTTCATTAGATCTAATCCCGATTGACAAGTGTTTAAAGTAAGTACATACATACATACTTTATTGGGACTCCCTTCAACAGGGCTTTTCAGTCACAATGTTAACTAACTAACTTATTTACAGTACTTTAATTAAAATCAAAATGTATTTAAATCATTCAAAATATATCCAAATTTACTTCGTATAGAACATATTATTAAAAAGTTTCCGCTTAAAAATATCAATTTCTTTAGTATTCTTAATGTTGTCAGGAAGTCCATTCCATTCCCGTGGGGCGCGAAAGTAAAATGCCCTTTGTCCCATCGACAATCTACATCGGGGGGTCACAAGATTTTTACATCCCCTTGTGTTCTTATTGTGAACTACGTAGAC
>JAHPZR010002596.1:2500-20000 GCA_019787425.1 Platygyra sinensis
ATGTCCAGGAATAACCCCCGAAAATCACCCAAAAGGCATTCCGAGAGACCGGGAGATTTAATGAAAAACTTGGAGACTCCCGGGAAAACCGGGAGAGTTGGCAGGTATGTATTTGCATCTCATTGGATAAGCCGGAGTAGCAACTATTGTCATATACCTCGTTCTTCAAAGCACACTGTACTGACACATGTAAATGAAGTGGTCATGGAGTGACAGGGTATTCTGCAGTTGCTCCTTCCTAGCATAGAAGTTTTGAGCGAGTTATGTTTTCTGTCGAGATCCTCTGATTAAACTCTGGCAACCTCCCGGCACTTGAGTCGATTTGTGAAGATCCAGGACCTGAACAATCAATGAAATCGATGATCGGAAAAACAATCGAACAATCGACGACAATCAATTAATTACTCGCCAACTTTATCGCTCAGTTGCCATCGATTGGCACTAAATAAATGTTTTCGTATCTTCAGGTATCGCGGGAGTGTGCGCAGACCGTTCATCGCTGTGGCTCCGTGAAAAAAAAAAATTAAGACAACAAACATATTGAAAAGGTCACAGACTGGAAGTGTGTTGTATTGTCTAGCAGGACCGGCGTTAGTTCAGGCTGTGTTTTGCAGGGACAGGTAGAGAAGTTCTCGATTGCAATCCCGCGGAAAGGTCATAAAATGTCACGTATAAGGCCCGAGTCGCACTGGGGAAATTCTCATCACAATTTTGTTTACTTATCTGTCATCACACCACTTTTCCTTGTGCGACTTGCGTTTTACAAATTTGAAAGATTTTAAAAAACCGGTCAAAACTTCAAAAACGCCGTAGTGTATGAATGGGGCAGGCAGATTTTGAAAAAAATTTCAAAAACAAAAGAAGCCGCTTCCGCAGATGTCAACACTAATCGTTTTTTTAGCAGGTCACTTAGAAGGACAGAGCGTGCGAGCACTTCGCACTCCACGTTCTTTGCACCTTGCCTTTCTCAGGCTTTACCATTTGAATGAGAAATGTTTGGGGCATTTACCCTCGAAACCGTCACCTCGATACACAATGTGTTTAGGTTACGCCAGCGTGTGAAAAGTCCTAAGACTTCTACACCCCTTCCTCCCGATCACTTCGTTTGCTGACTTGCTTCTCGCCGCTCGCGCGTGTGGCTTAGGACCTGGTCAAAAGGCATTAGGGAGCGAGAGATAGACCGGAGTCCGGGGAGGTGGGTCATGGGTTGATCTGAAACTCAGATCTCCCACGGCCAAATGTCTGACGGAGACGAGATAAGTGATAGGTGCCAAACATAACTTTTCGCAGCCTGTTTATTTCCCTTTTAGATATAACAATTAATTGACAATTAGATTATGAGCTCGAGATTTCTATGAGGTGATAGCTGATGAGGCCGAAGGCGAATCAACTATCAAGGACAGTTCCAAGGACAGTTCGAAGGGTAAAGTTAAGGCGAGGGTACACCTGAATTTCAGTGAAATTTTGGTAAGTTTAAAGAGAGGTTGAAAGGAAAAAAAGGGTTATGGAACACCACCAGACAGTTGCCCGACCACACAATGGCACCCCCAGGTTGTTGGGCAACTGTTTGGAGTGTATCTACCAATTTTTAACTTCAAACTCTAATATCAAAACAACACCAAATCTACAAAGTTTCCTTTTTCCATAAATTTTACTAATCCTTTGAGAAAAACTATTTATCTCCAAATATACCTAAAAATCACCAAAAAAATTACAAAACGACCCAAAACATAGATATGTGAAATGAGCATAGAGATTCTTGATTGCTTGAAACGGAAACGAAATATTTGCATTAAAATCATAATACCCAGCCAAAATACGGCTTTCAGGTGGATCCCCGCCTTAGGTAATAATGCGTGGGAAAATCATTTATTTGCGTTACTTTCAGTACGTTAGAATTCTACTAAAACAATTAGATTATTCGCTCTCGATTTCTATAGGCTGGTTTTCTCTAGCGCATAAGCATAAGCATAAGCCGACAAACGCAGATCTTGATAATTAGCGCCTTTTATTAGGGAAATTTCGAACAAAAGGTGCTAATTATCAAGATCTTACTGCTTCTAGCTAGTAGATTTATACTAATGACTGATAGTATACGAGTAGCTCAGCCAATCAGATTGCAGCATTTGCATTAGTATACCAGTAGAATTCTACTAATAAAATATAGATGTGTGTGTAATTAAATTAGTTATCGTGTGGGTCACACTGTTGATTCAAGAAGCGTTGGGCACAGTTTATCCAGAGTAATTCTTTGACCCGACAAATTCCATTCTGATGACGTAGCTCGGTAGGGATGCATGTAGTGTCTCTGGTTGGTCGTTGCTCGCCAGTGAAAATTCATCACTTAGCAACAACCAATGCGAAACAGAATATGATCTTTTGTAGGACTACGTCATCAGCGAGAACGAATTGAAGTGAGCGCGCAAAGAAAGAGGTTTCCCGACCGGCCAGGCGTGGGGAAATGTAGACAAGGCTCGCACCAAATCCCCTCTTTCTTTAGCCGTCTTGTTGCTTGCCAAATTAACCATGTGTCAAGCCTTCAGCGGAGCTACTTCTTGAAATGTTCATGGAACCATCTTGCTATATTTATGAACGCATCGCTCTCTGCTTCCACTTTGGCGATTGGATGGCTGTCATTGGGGTAGGTCAACAATCTAAAAATAATGACAACATTAGTTGCTGGCTGTTTTACTAACACGGAGTAACTGCTAAGTCACCGCGTCACCTGGAGACGGAACGTTTATTTGTGCTTATTGTGTATATTTACTTGTATACAGACCCGGGGGAGATAATCTGGCCTGGCCCTTCTTAAAACATTTCCAATTCATAATTGGCCAAACATACACAATGGGCCCTTTGCCCAATCCCGTCACATGGTATGAAATTAACTACGCTGGGACGCAAGTTACACAGTGGGAGTTTCAAAACAAAGGAAAGTGGTGCTGGACTGGTACGAGTTCTTCTGTTTTGCCGGGCTGGTCCCACTGTGTAACTTGCGTCCCAACTGCTGAATTAATTCCGTACCATGTGATCCGATCGTGCAAAGGGCCTACTCAAGACCAGATCTAGTGTGCACAATTATACCTTATTTCCGACAAAAAACGGCTTAAAAAACCACCAATAGAGCCCATATCAGGGAGTGCCGTCCTCCCGGACACGGCCAATTCATTGCTAGGCGTTGAGTTTCTTGTGGGAACTGTTAACAGCCTTACCTTGTTTTGGTTCCTTGAGCCTTAAAAGCTTTGTAAAAACTTTTTCCTTGAGATGGAGGAACATGGATGTCTTCTTCTCCCAGCATAATCAGCGTTGGTGTCTTAACCTGTGGGATGACGAACATTCGCATCTTAGATTTGCCATTCACACTTCTTATATGTGACTCAATGTTCTAAGAAAGTGTCGCGTGACTTATGTAACGCTCTGGCGGACTGTCACATGAAATCCAGGGTAGGGTGGACTCCTATGTGAAAAGGTGAAGGATCCTCGTCGTCTCGCTTAGAGGTGCAAATCACTGCTTTTGGGCACAAAAAAATGTACCAACATTCGCTAGGAGAATGAGTCGCAAGCTCTCTCCCTTACACACTAACTGGGGCTGACTCGGACACACTTTCCAACTGTTAAAAAAAGACACTCGCTACTGGGAAAATACCAGGAAAAATAATTCTTTTACTAACTGCGAACCTTTTTCACATGGGTAATGGGAGATTTTTCCAGCATTTCGGAGAGCTTTTCTGGAGTTAGTATAGCGTCATACTGAAATTCCAGTCCTGTTTCAAAGTAACACCTAAAAAAAAGATAGAAAAAGAAAAAAATAAAGTAAGAAAACTTAAATCAAAGCCAAGCTGTTTACTTCCTAATACGAGTGTTTTTTTTGTTTCCTGTTAGTGAATATGATTTCTAAACTTCAACCATACTACTGAAATATTTAGTAAAGTTTACCAAGTGAGCTTTCCCGCGAAAACTTCATATCTTCACACAAGAAGATAACATGTTATCTTCACACGTGAAGAGATCACCGTCGTTATGGTTACATAATAAATCGTGCCTTTTTCACAGGAAATCATCCGGTGTTTATATAACAAACAGAATATTACATGCCCGCTTGTGGATATGAATTTTATCTTCTCGCGTTCGACTCGATATCGAGTTGAACACTCGAAGATAAAATTCATATCCACGCGCGGTCATGTAATATCCTCTATAAATTCTCTCAATGACCACCACTCGTGTAAACCTAAAATCTGTCATAAACCAGATAACTCTTCCACTATGTACTTCATACTAGGATTGGAATCATGTAAAGTCGAAGTGTTCACAACAGGTGGTGCATTGCGCAAAACATGATCACCAAGATGTTACATCCGAGCATGGTTGAAACGATTCCACGAAAATGTTTCAGTTCAAGCTAGACGAAGCCATCAATCGTAGTGGAGGAGAGGAAGCCAATGTCTGCAAAACTTGGCAAGTAATAGAACCAAGCTGCGATCATGGACAAAAGTCTTGGAACATATTTGCACTGTTGGCGCTTTAGCGGACACACCAGATGCGAATACAACTTCCCCTACCTAACCCCTTCCCCCACCCCACATATGTGGAAACTAGTACCTACAAATTTTCCTGATTTTCAACATTGTACTGGTTGGGGAGGGGAACAGCAATGCGGATAGCAGTGCTTTTTTGAAATATCAGTTGTAAAATATAGATAATTTGTTGGATTACACATGCGTACCAAGGACTTTTGTACATGATTGTAGGTTCATATAGAGGAGTTCCTAGTGTAGATATGATCGCATCATTGACACCACTCATACAGATCCCAACAGATCAAAAACAACAATAAGGAAAATCATCTTACCAATCCGGAGTATCTGTTATGCCCGCCATAACTATATATCAAGAAAAGAGATTTGTTATATAAACACCAGTTATATACCAAGTGAGCTTTCGCGAGAAAACTTAATATCTTCACACGTGATAATAACATGTTATCTTCACACGTGAAGAGATCATCGTTATGGTTACATAATAAATCGCGCCTTTGTTGTTTACAACAGGCTTTTCTCGAAATCTAGAATTCTAAAGGCCATCATTTTAGACTTTGAATTTGTCGCGTGCACTTTTACGCCTTATTCCGTATCCAATAGGCCATTTTCGAGTTCCCTTGTGCCTCTATTTCAAAGCGAGTCTAAGTGCGAAACCATTCATATGAAAATGACTTTGATTTGCATGAAATGAAACTGCACGCAGAACTCATTTTCATATGAAAGGTTTGGCACTTAGACTCGGTTTGAAGCAGAGGCACAAGAGAACTCGGAAATGGCCTATTAAACAAGAACAACAACAAAAACAATCAAAAAATTACAGGAATCCTTCTTACCAGCTATGTTTATAACAGGATTGCGCGTAGCGGCAGCCTTGAAGAAGTCCTTATTGACAGCGGACAAAAAAGACAACATAAGAAGGCGGTTCATATAAACTTCTATACTTATGCGGGAGTAAGTCATAATTTTAAATGTCTCATGTAAAATCGAAGCCATGTAAGGTGGCTCCCTACAGTATTAACAGTATCTACATCTGAAGAAGGATGAAGAACTAAATATGAACTATTTGTTGGAACTTTGGGTTTACGCTCCTGGCATTCACAATGAAGATTAGCCACACACCCAGGATCTCTTTTTCGTTCGTATGAGTATATTGCAGACTGTTGCCATGGCAACAAACAATCGTAAAGATGACCATTTTTCACCATTTTCCAACTATTTGCTTCCTTTTTTTGGAGTTAACCTCGGTAAAATATCTTGAAACTCGGCAGTCTTGCGAAAACGATTTCGGACAATACTTTAATTTGAAAAAATGAAAAATTTATCTAGAGGATTCTTAAAAATCGCACAATTTCAGATTTTTGATTAAAAAAGAAATCCTCAGATAACATTTTGTCAAAAAATTATATTGTGAAGTAGGTATCTATATCGTGAAGTATACAAACTTAAAAAAAATGTCACCAAATCGAAGGAAATACGAGAAAAGTGAGCGCGTGTTTTCTACGTTTGCATGTTTGTGACGTTATAAAATTTCAAAACGACCACGCGCGGATGCGCATCAATGACTCTCTTGGGTCATTGGCGCGTTTGAGAGGGAGAAGAATCGTGTTAATCTCGTATGTCCCATCTTAAAGCTACTTTTGTCAATATTGCCACACGGTTTTTGGAGATGAAAATTTACAATACGAAATTCTTACCCTATGGGTCGGATGTAGCATCTTGTAAATGAGCAATGGCAGCTTCTAAAACTCGATTGTTGTTTGCAATAATAATAGTTTCCTTTAACGCAGTGGAATTTTTATAAGAATTTTATACTCTTGACAGATAAAATAGAAGCGGGGGCAGATTTAGTGTGAACTATTACTAGTTTTCTATTTTTGAAGCGTCAGTTCGTGCTCCGCGAGCTCGTCGGACGACTAAACTTATAGGGGTGTCACATCCTGATTCATTTCTTGGCTTTTGTGTCTGCTCCACAAACAACGCCAAGGACTGCAAATATGTGTGGTAATATACTACCTTGCTTTGCCCCGCTCGATGATCGTGGCGATCAAACAAATCAGCTTCATTGGTTGTACCTCCTGCATACCTCGTAGGAAAGGTAGGGTCTCCTATTCAGTCGATAAATGTTTTGAAACCGGAGCCGATCCACGCAACATTCTCGATAAAAAAAAATTTAGAAATAAGGACGTCACGTTTGTCGGCATTTTACTGCGTTTGGTCTATTCTGGCTAATCGGTCACAATGGAGAGGAGCCGTGACCAAGCACCTCAAAACAGGAGAAGACAAGCTGACACAAGCCGCCACAGAGAGGCGGGTCCGCAGAAAGCTTTGCGTCAGCTCTGTCCAACAGTCAGCATACACATGCAATACTTGCAACAAGGACTGCCATTCACGCATCGGTCTTCACAGTCATAGTCGCCGATGCTCCAGTTCAGCACACAATTAGGATGCTTAACCCATGGTCGACCCTGACCGACGGAGGCCTACTACTATTGTTATATTTCTCTCCTATGTTTATTTACTATAGGTTATGACTGTATTAATTTTGCAACTGTTAAAATTATAATTTATTGCATTGTATTGCATGTAGGTGTATGTGTATTAATAAAGGTTATATTTTCACCAAAAAAAGTAATAAAACGTTTACTGCCTGATTCCGTGCGCGACTCTGGCGTAGAGTTTGAAAGCTCGCGCCATCGCGAGATTTTCGAAATCAGCTCGCGCGCGGTCAAAATACTACAGGGAGCCCCCTTAACAAAAAAAAAAACATTGAAAAAACGACAAAGAAAAGTTAAGCAAAATTTAACATCAACAACACCAGTGTGTCCGACTAAGAAATAAAGTCGTCTTACCGGATACAGTCCAATAAGGTGTGTGGTTATAAATCCCCCGTGGGATCCACCCAAGATAAAAACGTTTGAATTATCCAACTCCTCACGTTCTAGAGCCTTAGTAGCCGCGCGCTGAAAACAGAAAAACAACAAGATGTAGTTGTTTGAAAGTCGGGACAGTGTGCGCACCATTATCATTGAAATCATCGGCAAAATATCTCAACTGACCATAACATCCTGCACATCCTGAGTTCCGATGTTTCCAGGGAGGGTGTGAAGGGATGTTTGGCCAAATCCTAGGGATCCCCTGAAGTTTACTGTAGGGTTAAAACAAATCTTGAAATTGGTTGAAGTGTACAGTTCATGTCGGTGCTTTTGCTGTATGGTAAACCCTTGCAACATTCTTTGAAGGTAGCTAGAAATTAAGAGCCGCTGAGAGTAGGAGGGCAACCGTTTTGCTATACTGAGAACTCAACGTGTTACTGCCTACTGTGCTGAAGCTAAAACCTTGAGAGAAACAAGGGCTGCAGTTGAGAAGGACCACAAAAAGAGGATCAGGCAGGGAAAGGATTATAATCGTAAGTAAGAAGTAACGAAGGATTACGAACAAGAAATTAAGCCTTACCATTGAGAACTGAAAAACCAATTTTACAAAGGCAAGCATTGTACAGAGAGAATTCTGAAGTGAAGGCCACGTGAGGGCCTCCATGTGGAAAAACTATCAATGGCGCCTTGGTCTCCTCTTTCAAGAATGGCTCCAGTAAAACGGCTTCATATTCATCTTTGAAATCTGCAGGGCCTGCAAGGAAAAAAAAATCTTAACTAACCACTCTCATGATAAATGGGATTCAAGGTTATGATTCGTCACCGTGCTGAGTTACGCGAGGAGCTGAGTACCAAAGAGTGAAGGAAAACGCAACGGAAAAGTACCTGAACAGAATGTATTTTGAGTGTTAAAAAGCTCAGCACGTGCGCTATAAAAGTTGTTAAGGACTTCTTGGTAAGACGCAATGCGCAAGGCACTGTGGCACGCGATCCCCTAGACGTGCAAATATCAAGATTAACGAAGCTAGAAGGACTAACTACCTGCATCACTGCTAGGTGCAATTGATATCACCTCCCATGTAATTTCTTTCTCAAAGTTCTGATCATGAGATTGAGCTACAAGAAGAAAATGTAATATAATCACATTATTTTGACCATTTCTAGTCTACGGATGGCAATGGGATATTAGCGAAAAACTGAAACGATAAGCATCAGAGATCAAGAGGGAAACAGTTACCACGATATGTAGGCATATAGTAACTACTAACTTAAAGGGGCTCAGTCACGGTTTGAACGGTTTGAAAAGTTTAGCTAAACTTTTCAATTTCGTTGTTTGCAATCCGTGTCAATCTTCAGCATTCTTAACCATCCTTGTTCCTTTTTGGTTTATAATCGTCTCTTTGATGTTTTTCTATCTTTGTAAAGTATTATTTTCAGGTATCCTTCAATAGGTCTTATGCGTGATTACGTCACATGCTCAAAATTCACCACCAAACCTCGTTTGTGCGACACTTTCTCAAACTTTCGCCGTCCTCGTGTCATTTTCACGTGGGTATTCTTTTCATCTTAACTGCTTTGGGAATTGGCTCATGATAAAATTTACATTTTGCATTATCAAAGCGAAGCTTGGTGGTGATTTTTGCTAGGCTGATGTCATCACACATAAGGGCTAATATTTAACGGTAATTTTGTCGATGCTCAAAATAACTCAAAATACCGTGACTGAGCCCCTTTAAGAAAATACACACCATATTCGCCGTCATCTAGTAGAACTAAATGCTATTGTTTCTTTGTTTATTTGTTGTATTTGTGATATACCTTGTGTTTACAAGGCGCTGTACTTCTCTACCATACTTAGTTACTTAATCCCATTCGTGTTTCGAACTGAAACAATAAGGCCTCGGTCAAAGTGCGCCATTGTCTTCTGTCGGGTGCTCGTCGTTCCAGATGACCCCATGCACAGCTGCTCTCCTTCATCTCTTTCTCCACTGTCCTCCTCCATATTTCTTTCGGTCTGCCTCTTCTTGTAGCCATCAGGGGTTCACCTGAGGGCAACTCGTGGTAGTGCTGGTGGTGGAATGCGCTGCACATGACCATTCCATCTCTTTCGCCGGACTTGCTGTGTGATTGGTTCTGTTCCTGTCCTTCTGAGCAACTCGTAGTTTGAGATTGCCTGGGGCCAGTTTATACGGAAAATTCTGCCCAAGCACTTGTTCTGGAAGACTGCTAGCTTGTAGCTGATGGTTTTGGTCATCTTCCAGATTGTGCGCCATACCGTAGAGTGCTTAAGACATTGCTTTTGAAGAAACGGATCTTTGTCTTCTGGTTGATGTTCTTGGATTTCCAAGTGCCTAGAAGCGAGGCAAAGGCCTGGCTTGCCTTTGAAATTTAGACTACGATCTCTTCTTCTCCATCTCTGCTGGTGGATACCTTATCAATCCCAGTTAGGTAAAGTGATCAACCTCATTTACTACTTCCCCATTTATTAAGATGGATTCATTGTTTCTGCTACTCATCCTCAAGTGCCTTGTCTTCTTAATGTTGATCTTCAGGCCTAAGTTCCCTGCTGTAGATGCCAAAGCATTGGTCTTTTCCTGTATGTCCTGTTGTCGGTGGGCATCTGCTTAATCAAGGTCTTCCAAGACACTGGTCTATGCCCATCTAAGCCCTATTCGTCCACCACTAGTCAAAGTCTCAAAACCCAGTCAATCTCCAAGATCGGGGGAGAGAAAACACCCTTGCTTCACACCCGTGATCACGCTGTAGGCGTCTGTACGCTCTGTGTTGCAAATAACCTGAGACCTGAAGTCGTTGTAAAGCATCTTGATGACATTTACCAGCTTTGTTGGAATCCCGTAGTGCCTTAATATTTTCACAGGAAATCTCGGTGAATGCTGTCAAACGCCTTCTCGAAGACAATAAAGTTGGCATACAGGGGAGCGTTCCATTCCTTGTTCTGCTATAGAATTTGCACCAGGGTGAAAATGTGGTCAGAGCACGAGCGTTTAGGGCGGCCTGTTCCTGCCTGATTTACTCATCCAGTGCTTCAGCCCGTCTTGTATGGATAATCTTGATGAAGACCCTGCTAGTTATGGGAAGCAGAGTGACGCCTATCCAGTTGTGAAAGTCACCCAAATCACCCTTTTTGGGTAATTTGACAATTGAGTCCGGTCTTCCACACTTCAGAAATCGCTTCAGTGCCTTTCCCATATCTATCTGAATATGCACATCAAAAGGCGTAGTGTTGTTTCTTCAGCCTTGAGCATTTCTGCTGTCACTCCTTTTGCTCCACATGCCCTTCGGCTCTTCATCGCTTTGACGGCAGCTTTCACCTATTCCATGTGGTACATGGATCTATGCAGATATCCAAGTCCTCTACTGCCAGTGGAATCTCAGCTACGATTCTAGCCTATTTAGAACGCTTTCAAAATGTTCCTTCCAGCGTGCAAGCTTTTCTGCTTATTTCGAAACAACTTGGCCATCTGTGTCTTTTACAGGGTCGTCATTGTTTTTAAAACCATTATTTAACAATTGTATATAGGGTCTTCAGATCCTGTCTACCAGCCGCCTCTTCTGCCTCCTCCGCTAGTCTCTCTACAAATTTTCTCTTGTCTAGTTTAGTTATTTTTTCACCTCATGGTCCAATTCTGAGTATTTTCTCCTCAGCCGGTCACGGATGTGTTCTGACTGGGTGGAGCTAATTTGCTTCTAGTTGTTTCTATTTTCTCCCAGGTCTCCCCTTGTATCCATTCCTCATTCTACCTCTTTTTCAATCCAAGAACCTTCTCTCCCACTGCTTTGAATACCTGATTAAAGGAGTCGATGTTCATCTCCTGTTCTTCCCTCAGGATTTGTAAGCGGTTCTTCGGCTCCTGTCTAAACGCTTGTCTGATCCGGTCATCTCTCACTTTATTGGAATCGTACCTCTTATATACCATAACGTTCCTACTGCTGGATCTATTCGCCACTTTAGAAACGGGAAGTTTCATTTCACATTGGGTGGGATCGTTACTGAAGACTCTGAAGCGGACCTTCTGATTACAATAAATTAACCTGGTTTGAGCCGCAATCCAATCTAAAACTAGTACCTGGTCAGCAGTTAACTTCAAAAGAACCCTTAGGGGAACATCTTGCCTCTATGTACATCATGTTTACCTTCTAACCTGCGACCGTTTTCCGACGCGAGAACAAACAAATTGGCTACCTTTCCGAGCAGACTGTCTACTCTTTTGTTCTAATAGCAACTGTATTGAACAAATAAAGTCAGAAATGTTTACAGTACCAACTTGTATCCAGGAGAGACCAGTTTCTGGGATGACAGCTGGTAAGGCTGCTATCATCTGAAAGGAAAACCAAAGCCACTTCATTGAACAATTGCTCTTTGGCTTCTCTGATTAGATTGTAAGACTGACTAGAATTAAATAGATGTACACTAAGCATTCTTTGAGGCTTGCTTTGAATTAGAATTAGAATAAGAATTAGAATTCTCAGTTGAACAACAACTGCTTCTCTATCCCAGCTCAAGTTTCAACCTAAAAAGTCCATGCTCAGACATAGATCAACGAGTGTCTCTGACTGTTCGATACTTGTGCGCGAAAATTTTATCGTATCCAAGCAACACGGAACCAATCAGAGACACCTAACATCACTACATCAGCAAGGAAAGATGTTTGGCCCTAAATTCACTTGTTTGTAATAGAGTAACTGCTTTTCTCTCAAGCTTCACGTAGCTTGTCACAAATGTAACGTAGAAGGATCGAAACCACGAGATCCGTAACTTACCAGTTTAGGAGAGGAGTTTGGTGAAGAGTATGAGGCCAAGATGATATCACTGTGAACATCAAGAACAGTCCATGATCCGGGAACTAATAAAAGAAAAAGAAAGTTGAACACGAGTCAAGCAAAGTAAAAGAGACTTCATCTCTAAAATTATAGCAATGATACTTTTATTCTCAATGGAAGTTGGGGTGCTCCGTTTATTAATAAAATCGGATGGATTCTTTTCCTATTAAGGCATTATGCAAGACTAAAACAAATACATTTTTTTTTTAATATTGAACTTCTCAAAAACCTACCCCTTCCATAAACAACGGAACGTACAAATACAGAAGATTGCGGTACAAAAGTGAAAGGAAAAAAGTTCGAGTCAAAGACCTGGCACGTGAAGACTGTTTATATTAATTATTATTAAGCTCGAGATTTTGTAACTCACCAGTAGTTAAATCTGTCACCGACTTGTTCTTGCAATTAATGAGAATGATTTTCTGAAAAAAAAAAACCAGCATGATTATCCGGCAACTGTAACTGCTCCATTTCGTAGGTTCTGACTGATGTTAACTTCCAGGTTACTCAACACAAATTCAAACGGAAGGGGCGGAACTTGATATACATTTTCTAAACAAAAGCAACTACGAAATTGTGTTCAGTGTTGTCATGGTAGGCATACTATATATACAATCCATACCGTTTTACCACTATTACACGGAAATAGAATACAATCAACCAATCAAATCTCCGAAATCTCTTGGCTTGTATTTTAAACATGCAAATACCATAATTTGTGGTAGCTTTCTTATAGCGTTATTCTCAGCTCCCACAGGAGAGCCAAGACTGATCATGATCAGAAACGTCCGAGAGAAAAATATGCCTACAGTCTTCAGCAGTCGATTTGTTAAGTTATATTATGTGCCAATAGTGGCTAGCCGGCCAGTCACAAGTTTTCGAAGTGCTCCTTAATCGATGATTGGAGTGCGTTGTTTAATGATTTGAGGTTTTGTTTTGATTAAAATGCAATCTTGCACATTGCAAAAATCAACAAACTTTAGCCAAGTTTACAAACAAAAACGTAATTAGACGTTATGAAATACCAACCTTGTAACTTCTCCATACCGTACTAAGGATGACCCCATTCCCATCTGCCGACCAACAACGGTCCGTGAGAAGGTTGTTGTAGATACCAGGAAATCTGGTTCCTAAAACAAAGAGAATTCTTTAAATACTGAAAAAGTTCATCAACGACTCGGAGAACTATCCCAACTAAAAGCTATACAAGCTTCAATCAGCACAGCAGGAAGATTTTAATTAACCAATCAGGGGCACAAATCAAATTGTGTAGTAAGGTAGAATGCGAGGGAAAAGTTCAGTAAGTCTAGTTACTGATTGTAGCTGATTGGTTGAGAGCAAATCATCTCTGCCCTTGGGTACTTTCCATTATGCCAAAGATTCCGGAAATTTCGGTCGGAATTCAAATGGAAAAGTCTGTTTCGGTTTCTTCTGACCGGAATATTCGGGATCACCTCTGGAGGTGGTCCACATATTTTGGTTGGAATATTCCGACCGAAATTTGGCGATCCATTTTTGACAAACCGGTTCTTTGCCCTAATTAGGGAATTCGGAAGAAGAATCTAAAATGACAAGAGTTATTTCTATTGGCCCAGTTTGATCAGGTATTCCCGCTGATCTCTGACCGCGTTTGGCTTGATGGAAAGCACCCCTTATTTGCTAACGTATTTTTCAAGCCAGCGGCAACAGATAATTACGCTCAGGAAATGCTCAACGGCCAATTATTTTTAAACCCGTGAATTAAAAAAGGCAAAAAAAAAAAGGGTTAAAGCGAAAATAATAAGCTCACTCGCTGGAATTTCCACAACATCAGTAATGATGGAAGTTGCCTTTGTTGTCCATTCATACTGTAATGAAAGAAATCAACAATCTAATTAGCAAGTGGGAGCGATCTAGTCTTCCTTCTCTTCTCACAAAAGCCACTCGAAACCGAAAGGTTCGGTTTATCATTATACAAACCTCCATCAGCCTCCCGCATTTATAATGCGCTCCACCGACATCCAAGGCAATGTAAATCTAGATACGGAAATTGCAATAAGATTTATTTAGAGATTTTCATTAATAATTCATGAGGGAACATAGCACTAACATGCTTCCGCTCAGTACATAATAAGTTGGTATCTCAACTGGAATTACGGTAACTAATTAAATATAATTATATGAACTGTCTACAGACCCTTTGTTAGGAAGGAGGGGGGGGGGGGGGGGGTGGAGGAGTGAAAACCTGCCGCTTCAAGTACCCCGCTCTCTCGCTTCCTGTACCTTTATCTTCCGACACCCGCCCTCGTTAGTCTTGCTTCCGTCCCCGATAAATAGGAAGACTCAAAACACATCCTTGTCATTTAGCTGCGCAATCCATAAGCGTTTCTTTCTCTTCTTTCCTTTGTTTTCAGCCTTGCTCCTCGTACTCACATCTTTTGACAGCTTAAGTGTCGACATCTCTTGACCTATGACGTAACCACTGTAAAAGGTTTCCAATTTTACCAGAACGGTGCCTCAGTTTTTCAGCCCAAGAGCGAATTTTCATTTTTCCGTCAGTCCAGCAGTCTCCAAATAAGTTAAACGTAAGTCAAAAACATTTGGGTTCTAGTTTTTGAAAGAATTTTAACATTTATTAATAAATGATTCCCGCCCTTTTTCCCTCACTTCCAGCAATTTCCCCCCACCCACTTGCTGCCCTTTCCTCCACTTCCCGCCCTTTTTTTTCTCCGCCACTTCCCGCCCTTTTCCCCTTCACTTCGCACCCTTTTTCCCCCACTTCCCGCTTCCCGTCCTTTTCTCCCTACTTCCAGACTTTTCCTGTTCTTCCCTCTACCACTCCCCTCCCCCTATTCTCTCGGCCGCCGACCTCCGGATCCTGTCCCCTTCCAGCTCTATTTTTTCTTGAGTTCATCGAGATCGCAAGCTCAGAAAAATATCAACCCTACGCGAGGGATATGAACGAGCCAAAACGCAAGTGGATGGGGAGAAAGAAAATAACTCGTAGTAAAAAAGTAAACGTCTCTGCACAAACTAAATTAATGCGGTAGCAAATATTACGTGTGCTAAAAAACAGCTTACCAACTTGTCTTTGCTGTGATTGAAGCGAGGTGAATGCACAGCATATTTTATGTCACTTAGTTGTTCTGGATTGAAACAAATGTATTAAATACAGGGTTTACTTTCATTGAGTAGCTAACAATCCCAAGAATGGGAGAATTCTTCTAACGCTTTGAGAGAAATACTTCAACCTCAAGCCCACATGTCGAAGACTACTTGCTGCTAACAAAATCGAAAGAAAAGCTGGCAGTGATCAAAGTCTATTTCTGGTTACAATGACAATGACAGCATTAATTATCAACACTGACAAGACAACAACAACAAGATTTATTTGAACTGTAACATTAACTAAATAACTAAACAAGCAGAAAGGCGATGAGAAAATCATCATCAAGTGATATCGTATTTTAATGTACTACCAAATTTACAAAGCTAAACATTAAACAAATGTGTGGCTGTCAGTAAGAGGAACTGGCACTGAAAGCGTTAATTATATCACACTTGATACATGGCAGTGTCAGACATGCCAAAACACTGCGTGGGGTAATTTGCAGAATGCCTAATGCATTGTTTGCCTGTGATTAGCTTCACTTATATTTGCGTGCGGTTAGCTTTTTTATGTTGGACAGGGCCTGCATATGAGTTAATGCTGTGCGTGTCCTAATAAAAAACAAAAGCAGACCACAAGCAAACATGAGTGAAACTACAAAACTGCAAGCAAACAGTGCATTTGGGGATCAGTGATCTGCAAAATACCCCTGCATTAGAACTTGACAATATGCATGCAATATTATGCATGATGCAGACCACTATTACAACGTGCGCTGAATTGTCACTTGCTTTGAGACGCTCAAACTACATTATGCCATTAGTACATGGGTTGAAAGAACTCAGGAAAAAACAACAATAACAACAGCAATTGAAACATCATCATATCCTTACCAAGATGTTGTCCATCTAGTGAAAGAGAAAACAATGCATTCCTGTGAAGAAAACAAGAAAAGAAATTTAATGAAGATGGGGATTATTTGAAAAAACTGATCAGATGATAGTCATCAAACACTATGTGAATCATTCAACAAGTGGTCCTTACTTTCTGATTGGACTGTAGACAAGACCAAGTCTGTACGGCTCATGAAACCAACCGATGAACACAACACTGGCATCATCTGGACCCCAGCATGCCTGAAAAAAAAAAAAAACAACAACAACAACAAGCATATTTCACTGTTAACTAATAAAAAACTCTATGAGATGACTAGTATATATAATATATTATATAATAAACAGCAAGTTATAAAACTGTGATAATTATTAAAGCTATGTGCAGTTTAAGGAAACATCCATTCTCCATGGTCCACAGAAGGGATCAGAATTTCCTTGTATGTTTGCATGTGTGGTGGGGGAGGGGTTCTCTGAGACAAAAATGCATCAAGCTTAATTGAATGTCTAGAGGGGTTGGGGCGGGGATTCTTGCAAAAAATGCCTTCTGTGAGTGAAGCATGGATATTCAATATCCTAATCAATAAGTCTGCTAATAAAAATGTCATTTAAATCTCGAATATGCAATGAACTTAAGTACCAACTATGGCTTTCAATGCTTGCAAACAAATATGAACAACATGTATTTTAAATCAATATCAGTACAAGAACCTCTTTATATATAGCATACTGTGTAAGCATTGCATGCCTATAATAACATTGTAGGCCTGCAATGCATGCAAATAAACAGTAACAACAGTAATTGTCTATCTATTCAGCAGTATAGAACAACAGTACTCTATCAATACTCTGTATGCATTGCATGCCTATAATAAATAGGTTTGCAAAGCATGCAAATGAACCGTAACAACAGTAATAGCCCTTTTCACGGTTAACCTTGCTCATTTGCATTACAATGAAATCTAGCATGTATGCGAGGCAATTTCGGGCTATTTTGCAGTTTTTGCCCGAAATTGCCTCGCATCCACGTTGGATTACATTGTAATGCAAATGAGAAAAATTAACCGTGAAAAGGGCTATTGTTCATCAATTCAGCAGTATAGAAAAACAGTACTCTATTAATACTCTGTATGCATTGCGTGCCTATAACAACATCATAGGCTTGCAATGCATGCAAATGAACAGTATAAACTATAGTAATTGTTTATTAATTCAGCAGTATAGAATAACAGTACTCTATTGATACCGTGTATGCATTGCATG
>JAHPZR010002596.1:22500-26349 GCA_019787425.1 Platygyra sinensis
TCATGGGTGAAATGACAAAATGGGACTGTGGTTAGCCTATATGCAAGTAGGGGCTTTCTCCCTTTTGTGATTTTTTTTCATTTTTACCCAAATTAAACGGGGGTGTTGGTGGGGTGGGGGTAGTCCCCTAGGCCTCTCCCCTAGATCTGCCTTTGTAAACATCACTGACTTGACCTGATAACAAGGTTTGACATTAATCAATACAAATTAGAAAAAGAGAGAAAGAAACAACTAACCGTCTTCATAAATTTTTCCATGCTTTTCACAAGCCAGGATATCAATACTCTTGACAAGGTGACTTCTAGACCAGATCTAAACCAAAATAAATATGTCCATTTAAAAAAGTTGTTTTTCCAACAGGTTAAGTCATCTCACCCCCTAAAAAATCACCAATCAAGGATATATTATGTCCAGTCAATATAGATCTGACATAATTAAAGTACAAATCATTGATATTTACCACCCCTTTTCGACCAGGCTTCCGACCAGACATACAGGTTATGGCAATCGATCTTTGTCAGGTTCATGAGAAGGTACATGAAATGATTAATTTCATTTAAACAAACTTTTAATAATTATATTGAAAATATAACCACCAAAAAGTCATATACCTCTAAGAATTGCTTAATATCTTCTTTTCCCTTGTTACTAGGAACCTTTCGCACAATGGCCTGCAGCTGCCCACTGCGTGAGACACAACTCAATTGTCTATATAAATAAAAGAAAAAATAAGCAAAAAAAAAAAAAAGTGTCAACAGATTTGGGGTCATTTTCCGCCGTTCCGTCATCCCGCCATGCATTCAAGCCTTTGCCGTTCCGTCATTCCGGCGGCTGTACGTGCATACCATGTGCAGTACTTCCATTATCGGAACTTTCAACAAGTAAGTCACACTATTGCAATGAGAGAGGACTTGTTACGGGGGGAGGGGGGTTAACTGTTAGAAATAACCAATATTGCAACTTACATGTTTTGAACTTCTGTTGGAAATGAAGGCTCTCTGATATTACAAAAAGACTTAGACTCATAACTTGCAACATGGCTTCTTTGAAAAGCGAGGTTTTCATTTCTTTCCAAATCTCTTTGAGACCATTGTGAGAAAATGTTTAATTCCACCGTGTTGGATTTCGAATCTTGATTAAGGAATGATGCCGTTGCTTTAGTGATGGACGCAGCTTTGGCATAGTCTTTGTAAACTTGTACAGCTCTCTCCAAAAATGTTTCCTATAAAGAGAAGATGACATCACAACTACAAATTAAACAAAAATGAGTGTACAATGGTGAAAAGAAGTGGTCATGATTCACCCCACCCCACCTTTCCACAGGGGCTTCAGTTGTATTATTTGGAACAAGTGTGCATTAAAAGGTTATGGACCTTAGAATTATCGCCTGAACCTTTTCTAATTTCAGTTTTACAATTAAACATAAAGGAAGCCTCATTTCTTGACCGACATGCTGAATTTAGTAAATGTTCAAATTTTCATAAGAGTTTATTGCCGGCATAATCAATTGAATGTTTGGAAATCGAATATCGAGTTTGAACCAAATCAAACGACAACGAACTTGTGCAAGTTAAATTAATTAACGCATTAGATTGGGTTCAACAGCCGAACTCAACCGAACACAAAAACACACAATAAAGTGTTATACTGAAGTAACTTGAGCCTGGAAAAACTTGTCATTGACTTTCAACACAGTTTTACAAAAAATCAAGAGTCAGAAGTTATTTTCTCTTGGATGGCCCAATTGTAGAGTTTGGTGGAAAAACTGCGTTAAGTATTAATTACTCAAAAGTGAACTTTGTCAAAAACGCTCCAAATTTCGCATGCAGTTTTGTTTAGTTGTGTTAAACAACGTTCTGCATGTCTTTCCCTGAAGTTTGCTTAATTTTTGAGATTTGCGAAAAAACTGCGTTCCGATCATAAAAAAAGCTGGTAACTAAAAAAGAAAAAAAAAACGAAATAGCATGGCTATTTTTTAATTCATGGACACAGAGAGTCCCACAGAAAATGGCCAACAAGCAGTGATCAATATCAACATAGATCTGTGATCCAGGCTGCGTTGAGTTTATCTCAAATCGGCATGATTTATAGTGTTTTGAACTTCTGGGATCAGCGGACATGCAGATGCATGGAGACCGCACGTTGCGCAGAATGGTTAATTTGTTAATCTGTCTGCCATATTACAGGCTCTCTTTTGTGACTACTGTTTAGCCGTGACATCCACATTGATTGCTGTATTCAGTGTCACTATCCTCCTCCTCCTCCTCTTCCTCCTCCATAAAAGCCTTACGCATTTTTCTGCCCTTATGTGAAATGAGCATCTCTGGGGTCACGTTTTGATGAAATCAACATTTCACTGTTTTCTAAGTGAAACGAACATTGTTGTCGCCACGCGTTAACGTGAAATCAACAATCTTTACCCTTTTTAACCTGAAATCGACATTTTAGAACTCATACGTTGCGTGAAATTAGCATTTTGCTGATTAACGTGAAATCAACATTTTAACCACTTTTGACCTGAAATCAGCAAAACTGAGCTTAAACGTTGCCTGAAATTAACTTTTGGTTCGATTGCCGAACTCAATCGAACTGACTCAACCATGGATTGAGTTCGATTTAGTTCGATTAAAATACAGTTCTACTGGGTTCGATTGACTATAGAGGGGGGCTTGGGAGGTTCTGAACACCGCAACATCGCAACACTGCAAAAAAAAAAAAAAAAAAAAAAAAAAAAAATTAACGAACACTGTATCACCGCAAGAGATGGTCAATAAGCTGATAAGAAACCTTCCGAGAAGAAACCGGACGAAGGAAAAAAAACAGAAAAGAACCTCATGCGATGGCATTTACTCCAGATCCCTCTCTTCTTTTACTTCCCTCACTTTTCTTGGTGTAACCCACTGAATAAAAGTATTGCTTTATGGAGCTGGCTGCGTTGGCATTTAATATCGATAATCGTTTGAAAAAATAAACGGTGAAGAAAATCGCAGGACCTTGAAGCGTACACCGGTATCAGAATGACCCGCTCTAGACGACCCTAGACTGTAATTAAGTCATAAGGAATAGCAACGAAAACGCGTGTGTAAGTTTATACTGCGGTAACCCGATAACAAAAGTTACCAAATACGCTTCCAGCTTCTTAATTTCTTCCCTGCCTACGCGACTTCTGAATATACTTTGCGGCAGGTGCTAGATTTCGCCACCTTTTCTTCTTTTCGTAGCCAAAAGCTGTGCAATCAGTAATACATTTTGTTTTTATATTCGGTCTCCACGTTTCCTGGATTTCCAGGATTGTTTCTGTCCTCTCACCTCCACGTGTTTTCCGAACGCTGAGCTCGGGGCGGCGGCATTGGTCAAATTAATTGTCAAGTTACGTGTCAATGAAAACAGCTTCGGATTGGGAGCTGAAGCATATCGCATGTTGGTGGGTATTTTGTTACAATGCTACGTGCTTGTCAAATTTAGGCCAGGTTTATTGCAAACTGATGACGATATGGGTCCCCAAACTTGCAGTTTCTACAAAGAAATGTTCATGTATTCCAGGGGATTGGGGCGAGAGTATCAAAGATTTGGCAACGTACTAGGAAGGGGTTGGTCTGAAAGCTAAGTTCGCTCCTTTAAGAGTTCATTTCACAGATCGACGTAACGCGTGGTGATAAAGAAATTAATGTTAGCACAAATACTGACCTCAGAATTTCCGCTTTTCGCTGCCATTACCATGTACCTTTCTCCAAGACCGGCTAAATAAAATAAAGTGGTTAATGGTAATAATAATGGTCTTCTTCCTCTGGCTAAACCTTTATACAACACTGAAATAGGGCACAGGTCCGTCATGGGGACATCACGGGA
>JAHPZR010002597.1:0-17500 GCA_019787425.1 Platygyra sinensis
TTTTTTTTTCAGAAAATACTTCATTTTATTATACTTACACATCACAACCAAATATTACAATACGAAAACGCTAACTAAGTTACAACACATAAAAGCAAAATACAAAATATAACACTAACAATATATTCCTGATTACACTTCACTATCATTAACAATCCATGTTACATTGCAATATTTTGTATTTACATTACATTTTAACAACTAAGCTGAAACTAACTAAATTGAAAATTCGCCCATTTCACCCTCAAAAATTCCATCTTTTTATTGACGCGTCCAATATAATTTTCTGTTTCATATTTAATTAGAATTTTAGCTTTAAAACCATTGATGGTTGGATGAATCTGGTTTCTTCTACAATCCCACAAATAGATTCTTGCAACAAGAAGAAAATAGTTAAGCAAGGGGCAAGATCTTGAAAGCACACCAACTATAACGTCTTGCTGAGTAAGATTAATTGTCTTTTGAGTACCAGAGAACCAAAACAATTCAAAATCTCCCCAGAAAGCTTTAGAATAGGAGCAACTATATAAGAGATGATTCAACTTTTCTGGATACGATTTGCAGAAGGTACATAGGTCATGTTGGCTATAACCTATTTTATAAAGTTTGGAATTTGTATACAAGATAGAGTTAAGTAGTTTGTATTGAAATGCTCTCACATAAGGTTCTAGAGTAACCTTATGAGGAAGTATGAATAACTGTTTTAATTGATCAAGCGAAAAGTTAAACTCCTTTTGTAATTTACTAGCTGCACTTGGTAATTGTGCCTTCTTGCTTATCAAAAATGAATAATATTGTTTTGATTTCTTTTCCATTACATCAAAAACCTGATTATCAATAGCCAAGATGGGGGACGTAGTTGATGGAGTGGCAATGATTATATTATTTCTTAGATAGTTTGGTACCGAATAGCGAAGCCCAGTCCATACTAAAAAATTTGTTTTTCGAATCTTTTTGCCGATTACATCAAAGGACTCAGTATTGTTCAAATAAAATAACAGATCACTTACATAAAAAACGTCGGAGTCGAAATAATTTTTATAAAAGACCGGAGAGCCATTCACGCGAATTTCTTTATTGTTCCAAATTATACTGTTCCAGTCCTTATTTGAGGCGAAGTCTTCACGAAAATCAGACCACCACTGCAAAAGCTCCGTATAGAATTGAGAATGGATTGAGAAGTCTTTAATATCAAAATTACAGTTAAATAGGAAAA
The DNA here is from genome assembly GCA_019787425.1 of Platygyra sinensis. NCBI lineage: Eukaryota > Metazoa > Cnidaria > Anthozoa > Scleractinia > Merulinidae > Platygyra > Platygyra sinensis. The sequence continues at coordinate 1,217 of JAHPZR010002597.1, forward strand.
GTCCTCCATATTTCGCTAGAAGATGACGCAAATAGCTTTTCCAGGTTCCTCTATTTGAACTAAAAATTCTCTTTAACCAAGCTAGCCTTAAAGATTTGATCATGCATTCCAGATCAACCATTTTTAGACCCCCATTCTCATAGTCATTTATGGTTGACAATCTAGTAACCTTATCAGTACTTTTCCACAAAAATTTATAGAGAATTCGATTTAATTCTGTAACTACTACTTCTGGGGTAGGTATTAATGAAAATAAATAGACCATTTTGGGAATTACGAGAGCTTTGATAATTGTCACCTTTCCGTACAAAGATAAGCCTCTGGACGACCAGATGTTGATAAGTTTTTTAATTTTGTCTAAATTTTCTATAAAATTCTTTTCCTGTAGCAATTTTTCATCATATGAATAATAGACTCCAAGTGCTTTGATAGGCTCATCAGGCCATTTAAGACCCAAGGGTTTTGTTTTGTTGTTTCTTAAAGACCCGATCCACATCCCTTCCGTTTTAGTACAGTTAATCGTTAGACCGGATGCATTTTTATAAACTTCTAACAGATCAAGAAGTACCTCTAACGAGTTAATGTCTGAGAGTGTTGCAGTCATATCATCAGCATATTGAAGCAGTTTTGTTTCCTCTTTCCCTATATTAATGCCAATTATTGCTTTATTTTGTCGAACAGCAATGGCTAAAGCTTCAGCTGCCAAAACAAAAAGATATGGTGATAGGGGGTCACCTTGCCTTACTCCACGTTCTAAGCTGAAGAAGTCTGAAGTTGTACCGTTATTAATGATACAGCTTTGGATATTCTTATAAAAGGTTTTAACCCAACCAACAAATTCAGGACCAAAGTTGAAAGATTCTAAGCATTCTAAGATAAAATCCCATTCGACACTGTCAAAAGCTTTTTGAAAATCAAGAAATATCATTATTCCGGGAATATTTTCTTTAAGAGTAAATTCCATTATGTCAAAAATCGATCGTACCGTTTCACCAATGTAGCGATCTTTAATAAAACCAGTTTGATTATAGTGGATGATATTAGGTAAAACATTTTTTAACCTAGAAGCTATGACTTTCGACATTATCTTTGTATCTACATTCAACAGAGAAATTGGTCGCCAGTTTTCTAATAAGGTTCGATCTTTGCCTTTTTTTTCAATTAGAGTAATTACAGCTTGCTTTTGAGAGCTTGATAATTCTTTATTCTCAAAACATTCGTTTACACATTTTATGAAAGGTTCACTGATTACGGGCCAAAGCTTCTTATAAAACTCAACCGGAATGCCATCGTTTCCTGGCGCTTTATTATTTTGAAAAGTTTCAAGAATTAATTCACATTCATTCAAGAGAATTTTACCCTCGCATGACCGTTTTTCTTCTTCTGAAAGTTTTGGAATATCCAAATTATTTAAGAATGATTTGGCAGCATTTGTATTATCTGTCTCATTCCTGCCACTCATGTATAAGTTCTGATAGAAAAGCTTTTGTTCAGATAGTATTGTAAGGGAATCTGTTGTTACCGATTCATTAATAATCAATCTTCGCATATGCTTCTTTATGTGATTTCTTTTCTCCAAATTGAGAAAATACTTTGTGCTTTTCTCGCCATGTTCGTACCAGCGAGCCCGCGCACGGATAATTATTCCTTTAGTTTTTTCTTCGTAAAACAATTCTAGCTTTTCTTTTGCTGCATGGCAGAGATTTGCATTTGCATCACAAGGGTCTGATTCGTATAATTTACTAGCAATTGTATATTCATTTTGGAGACATTTTTCTTTGTCACTTTTCTCTTTAGCTCTTCTTTTTGAAAACTGGATTGCATGGGCTCTTATATTGTATTTAATCCATTCCCATGTAGTCCGATTGTCCGCAAGTTCTTTTTGTCCTTCAGCAACCCAAATCGGAATTTTCTCGGTGACATCATTTATATACGATTCTTCTTCTAAAATGGAACAGTTCATTTTCCAAAGACCAGGTCCTTTCACTTGATTATCTTTCGAACCAACTTCTATAATAATGGCTGCATGATCTGTTTTTATTGCTGGACTTATATCGGTCGAAATGACTAAGTCCTGCAGATTGTTAGAAATTAACCAATAATCTAGACGACAAAAGATCCTCGGAGACTTTTGACTCCAAGTAAAACTTTTTACACCAGGATTTTTTACTCGCCATATGTCAATTAAATCAAAATTATCTTGAAAGCACTCGATACTATCAACAACTAACTTTCGAGGTGTTAATAAACCACCTTTTTTGTCAATAATTGGGTTAATTGGACAGTTAAAGTCACCACCTACGATAATATTTTCTTCGGTATCCAGGTTTTCCTTTTTTAAAACAGTTGTCAAGTCTTTGAAAAAATTAGCAATTTCTTTGTCTTTGTTTGGTGCATAAATGTTTATTAATACATAGGTAGTGTCTGCGATGTCTGCTTTAAGAATAATGAAGCGCCCCATGGGGTCTATAATTTTAGATTGAACAGAAAAGTCAACGCCTCTTTTTAATAAGATTGCAACTCCACGTGAATTACAGCTACCATGAGACAGCATAATTTCAGAGCCCCATTCACTTTTCCATTGACGTTCTGTTTCCTTTTTTGAGTGAGTTTCTTGTAGGAAAATTATATCAGCGCATTTTTTACGACACCAAGTAAAGATCATCCTTCGTTTTTGAAAATTGCTTATGCCCCTCACATTGAGCGAGATTAATTTAAAAGAGTCAGACATGCGAGTCCAACTGCCAAGAACCAAACTATGCGGACCTGGCAGAAGAAACCAGAAATATTGCGCAGTAGAAGAAAAACACTACCATCGACTGTCAATTAGGCGAGAAAAGGCGAAAAAACGATAAAATACTATGAATAAAAATAGAGTCAGTGAAAAACACACGTGCATTATACCAAAATACTACTAAAATACTAATTACCAGGAGAGCTAGTGACAGCGAATTCACAAACTTCTAAAGAAAAACATGGGAACCACAGAATGTGTGATAGTACATAGGTCAACAGAAAATTTACACATCACTATAATAAATAAGTCTAGGCGTGCTTACGTGTGCAGCTCTCCATCCGCGATGGGTTGATCATATAATTGCGCCCGTAGTGCTCGGGGTTCTCGGTTTCCTTTCCTCTGTAAACCTCGGCCGTTAATGATTCAGCTTGTCCACTTTAAAGTAAGCAGATTTGCTTAGCTTGCTTGGACTTTCTTCAAAACTGGATAAAGTTTCGGAATGGAATTTCGCTCTATTTCCCTTTGGGAAATCATTCGCAATTCCGATTGCAGCGCCTTTTAGATTTTTAAATAAAACGAGAGCGACCACACAAACTCTTTGTCTTGGTTAAAAGCTGAACTTTTGCCAATTACTGGTCTCGGTGTTGGACGATGGTTTGCGTGAGGCTAGTCGGTGAACGCGCTCGAAAAATGGATACTCTCTACGTCTTTTTCTGGTATTGTGTCATTTTATCCCGAACATATGCGGACTACTAGGCGACTCTGTACTAATGTCGGACATCCGGCCTTCATCCTCTTTCAATTCAAGATCTTTATGCTTTCCTTCTGGTATGGCTTCTAATCTTAGGTATTACGAGCTTTAGGCACAAGGACCTCCTTCACAAGGATTGAATTCTTCTGCATTTCTCATCCCACGTTGGCACCCAAGTAGACCTGTGTAGTTTTCAAATCGTTGATGTCTTGCTCTGTAAAATTAACGCCTTTCCTTTAGTGTTTGTTTCCTCTTCCACACTAGTTTAAAACGGGTTCTTTAAGGATTCAATTTCGTTCAAATAACGTCAGAAGCTTGTCGCAGTTTGCATTCATTCTAAAAGTTTTGCTGACGATTCACCACACAATGGCGGCCCATCCAAATCCTCGTCTGTCTGTGATCCATTCTTCGCGTTCTCGGTTTTCGGTACCTGGCCTTGTCCTTCTTGTGGTTGCTCTGGGCTAGGTCTCTTCAGTCGGCATTTTGGTAAATGGAGAGGCTATTCATTATTAAAATTGCCATGGAAATGAAACTTTCAAAGGAGCAAACGAGGAAAACAAACACGGCCACCTTTCGAAGAAAGGTCGGTACCCTTTTTTTTGTACTTTGTTGGCGGACGACTTGCCTACATGTGTGTATTAAAGCCCTTCAGCCCATTGGGCAAGTGAGAATGAAATGTTACTTGTCCAGTAGAAAAATTTACATGTACTTGTCTTGAACAACCAGACAGTACTTTTTTGAGCCCTGTAATGAAAGAAGTGTTGACATCACTGTTTTCTAGTGTACATAGTGAGTGAATTACAGTAAATTGGCTGCCTAGAAAGATGAATACAGTGACTCTGGATGGCTTATGCATGTGGTCTCCAATTTTTGATATTACCATTAACTGTTTATTGTTTTTTGTAATGGCCTGTTCCCTCTATGTGGTATGCCTGAAAGGAGTCATGGGAGTTGTATTGATCAAAATAAATGTCCAGTCCATGATGATACAACTACCATGATTCCCTGCAGGCACACATCACAGAGGGAATAGGTCATTTCTGAGTTATCTTGTTTCTCTGGTTTAAAATGAGTCTAAAGGCTGGTTTTCACTAGCGACAGAGTCGGAGGCTGAGTCATAGTCAGAATCATAAGAGCACTTACAACCTAGGTTGTGGGAGTTGGAAGCATAAGGGGAAGAACCAGCCAATTGCAAGGTCCAGAGTCGAAGCTTGTCATTAGTTTATTCTTCCGCTTCTGCTTGTGACTTCGACAATGCAGTTTTCACTTGATCGTAAGCGACAGAGTCATAAGCAGAATCAGTGTTCTGCTTTCGGCTCTGTCGGTTTGGTTTTCACTAGATCAGTTGTATCGCTCTACGCTTCTGATTACGACTCCAACTACGACTCCGTCGCTAGTGAAGCCTTAAGTGCAAAACCTTTTGTATGAAAATGACTTCTGCATGCAGTTTGCAAATCAAAGTCATTTTTATAAGAGTAGGTTTGCACAGAGACTCACTTTGAAACAGAGGCACCAGGGAACTTGGAAATGGCCTGTTGAGCATTACATTATTTTGTTTCATCCAAAGAACACAAACAAGCGTTATGAAGTCCAGTCAAGGACAGACTGTGGGGCTGAGGTAAGTAGATACTTTAGCTAATAATTACATTGCATAGTTGCCAGTTGATTGCATTTTGATAAAATGTCATTAACAATACAGTGGAACCCCGTTAATACGACCACCTGTGGAAAACTGGTCATATTAACGGGGTGGTCGTATTAAAGGGGTTCTTTAAATAGGAAAATGACTGACTTAGCTTTTTTTTGGGCCAGAATAAGGTGGCTGTAATAACAAGGTGGTTGTATTAACAGGGTGGTTGTAAGGCGGGGTTGTACAGTGTATAATGTACTTTGCAATTTTTTAAGTGTGGAGATACAGGAAGTGTTAGCTTCTGACTCCTCTGCCCCCCACCTTTTGTTGACTTTTTGTTTTCTTATGCATTATTTTTGATTATGTTTGGTTATGTATTTCTCTGACTATTTTTATCATTGTCCAGCTGTCTTCATTTACTGTGTTGCTTCCATCTGTGGAAAAACAGTCTTTGTGTGCAGGTGAGTATAAGCTGCATTAAATGCAGTCGTCTGTGATTCGCACACAACATGCAATGCATACAATGGATACGACCATGTCTCCCCATTCTGAAAGATCTACACAGACTGGTTACCCTTTAGACTGCATCTACACTACTGTCTGGTGATAATAACTTTTAAACGTATTGCCGAGTGTGCACACTGGATGCCTTATTTCCTGGATATGCATGTACCCAAAGAGCTAGCATTACCAAATGCACAACAAGAAACTTGCAGAATTTAAAGATTCCTTTAGTTTACAAAACCACAACCTGACAAAATAATGACATTCCTCTATAGAACTACATGTATGTAATTCTGGAACTCGTTAGACTCTCAGTGCTCAGGACTTCAAACATTGTTAAAGAAAACATTTTATCTCCTAATTTCTACAGTCTTGAACACACTGATGTATTTCTTCGAACATTTTTTTTGTCATATTTTTTATCTAATTGACATACTTTTTTGTACCTTTGTTCTAAAAAGCCCAGTTGGGACAAATAATTGGTTATGACCTATCTACTGTACAGCCATGTTACTGGTAGTATTTAAGGACAAGCTTCATACATGGTTGAATTCCAGTTTGAAGGAAAATCCTCTTTATTGTAATTTAATAAGATTTTGTTACATTTTCTTCAACCTGTTTCTGTTCACCGTGTAATTGTATTCCTTTTTAGCTGGTTCAGTTAGTGGTCAGATGAGTGTCATCCAGTCAGTGTCTGTCCACCCAGCTACACTGCCCGAATCTTCACTGTCTGTCCAAAGACAGCCACCCAGTCAAGTCATTAAAAAGTGGAAGCCATTTGGATATAGTAGGTCTTTGCTGTTTTTAGCATGTTAAGTGCAATGTTATCAATAGTAGAATCTTAGTTTGTAAACTTTCAAAATCTGCCTTAGAGCGTAAGTACATGTAAATGTAAATCTTATTTACACTGTATAGTGGTAGTGCACTTACGTGTAGCTGTACGAGCACTCAGCTTTAATAGCTAGTTTATAGGCACGCCACTGAAACAAAGCAAACAAATATTTCAAATAAACTTAACATAGTTAATAAACCTAACTGGCAGGAGGCAGACCAGTTGGCTATTTACAAAGCGTGACCGAGGATTTGAACTCGGGACTACCCGCGAGAAACAAATCCCGCTAGTGACATGGTGGAGGCCTTGAACCCAGGAGCTCCGGGTTACAACACCAGCGTCCTAAAGCACTCGGCCACGCGACCTCTATCAGCGTATTCACTTTTTTATCAAGCCACAAAACTATCGGTTCTGGAGTTTAAAAGAGCATAGCACGATTAACTGTCCCAAGGAATTTATGCGCGATATATTGAATGCATTCTCTGTTAACAGTTGAAGATTAAAAATGTTAAAGATGATCATTTCTTTATTAAACAGGAAACCCATGGCGAAAGATTAATCACGTGGCAGAAGAAATGTCAAGCAATTTACCCGAACAAATCGGGGATCCAAAAGATCGATCCCGAAAGCGCATAGTAGACCGGCAGATGGAGAATTTGGAAGAGTCCAGGTACAGTAACGCTAGTGGATTAATAAAGCGTGACTCTCAGAAAAAGAAGAAAGACAAAGCAAAATCTGAAGTTGACTTGACGCGGGTTAAAACTGAACCCGATACAAATGCTAGTTCTGAGAGTGCGGCAAGTTATGGAGAAGAAAGTTCACATTCTTCAAGAAAAAGGAAGGCGGAAATGAATAAAAATGAGCAAATTGAAGAAGATCTAGCACTTGCAACGAGCAAGAAAGAGAAGAAGCTTAAATCTATAAGCTTGGACGTGATTGTGAAACAAGTTCCTGCTATGCCAAGCGAAAATTCGCCTCGTCATTCCGGGAGACGCCAAAAAGATGAGGCTGATCTGGGGGAGTCGTCCTCTTTGAAACAAAAGAAGAACATTAGTGAGAAAGAATTTGACTTAGCGCGGGTTAAAACAGAACCCAAAGAATCACAGAAAAAGAAGAAACATTCCAAAACTAAAACATGCTGATTATATAACACTGAGCACTCGAAGGTGTGGCTAATGTCTTCCATTATCTTCCTTACTAAGAAAAAAAATTATATCATCACAATTACTTTCTACGATATGCCTCACCCGCTTTTCAACCGAGCACGAGGTCTGTGCTGTAAGTTGCGGACCACGTTTTTTCCCCTTTCAATTAATTAAGGGCCATAAATCGAATGGTACAAACAAGGATCCGTACGAGGTTAGGAAGATGTGTTAAGTATGTCTCTACAATGTGTCTGACGGATTCAGAATGATTTCTATTCACGCCGAACGGCTTCAAACTTCGGACGCACGCGGAAAACAAAACGAGTTAAATTGAAAACGTTAAGTTGTTAGCACGCTTTAATACACAATTTGAAGTACAATTTTTGAACTTGCTATTAAAGTTAAGAACACTTGGCGATAAATTATGAAACATTTTGGCAACAAAAGCAGCTTTAAAATAGTAGAATACGGTCCGCTAAATTGTCCAATCACAGCGCGCGTAGTAACTGACAGATAAGTTATTTGGTTCAGTCCTTGTTGCTTTTTTCATTTGTTGTTTCTCTTCTTGCGTGTCTCTTTTTTCCTTACTTCTCGTTTGTTTATTCATCTGTTGTTGTTGCTGTGTTGTTGTTGTTGTGGTGATGGTGGTGGTTGTATTTGATGGAGTCTTATTATTTTGAAGAGTTTAGCATCAAGAATGCCGTTTGGATTCCGGTTTCAGACCGTGTGGATTTGATTTGTTTCAAGCTTCTAGGTTACTTGTTTCGCTTCTTTTTATAGGCTCAATACAAGAAGAGACGTCAAATTCTACTTACTATGATTTTGTGGCCTAATTTGCCCTACATTAGACCTCTTTCACTATGCCCTTTACTGCTCGTCTCACCGGCATCTCTTATCGTTCTAAGCCGGGTTGTTTAAAGCCCGATTAAGCTAACCCAGGGTGAGCGAGAATTTTGATTTTAGTTTTGTACCTTTTTGATGAAGTGTTCTGTATATATTGTTTGTCCTTCAGTTTTGAGCTGTAGTAATGTCATCCAAACGTTAGAGGTGAAAAATATTTTAAAATAAGCAAAAATAATGCTTCAGTTAGCATCTAATCCAGGCCTGAGTTAACGTTAACCGGCTTTTGAACAACCCGGCTCAGGAGTAGAGAAAAGGGTTTTATGTACGTGTGCAACTTATTTCTTTTTGCGTAGGAAATACCCGAAACGTAACTGATTTTGCTTTACGAAATGACTCTCAAAATAAAAGGAATACGACAGCCGAGCCGTTAACTTAGAAGAAACGCCTCTTAACAGATGTCAACAATTACCGGCGCCTTATGAATGACTTATCCACGACAAAAGCGAAACTGACTCACGGACTTCTGACAGACCGACATAATTTTGACTAACAATATGCGGACCTCAAACCAACCAAATTGACTAACAAAAGACGGATCGAAAGCGACCAATGACTGATGACAAACTTAACACGAGTCTCTCAGCCAATACCATCATGGCTTCACTGACCTATCGCTTTCAACGGACCAGACTTATATCATCATCGACTGACAAACACTATTCACTTGACTCTGAAGATGACTTCCGCTCAGGTTGTCGAAACGTCAGTCACCAACATCAGTTCTTTCCAGAACTACACTCACCCGGACGATCACACAATACGAACAACTGATACTCCTGGGTTTAAACCATTTACTATGAAATGCGCATTAAACTATTGTTGCCAGTGGCACCCACAATTACGTGCGAGACTTCATGAGCATGGTTTGTCAGGGTCAAAGACATTTGCTAGTGCATCTATACGCGGAGACTTCTTGCCGGGATATTTATTTTCTAATGATAACCAAGCTCCAAAACGTATGCATCAGAGCCAGAGCAAAGGCTACTGACAAAATCCAAAATCAGTGATACTTGCCCACGTTGAACTCTAGAAATTCTTGGATGTGAAAAGTTTGAGAAGGTTGAAACGATGAATTACTGGAAAGTAAAAGGAGGAGAGTACTGAAATATTGCCCCTATAATCGGTGTGATTCAAATTACTAGAAACTATTGGATGGAATTCAAACAAGCAGGTTCCCCATCGGCTTTACCTCTTGTTTTTTTTTCAGCATTTTACTTCCTTATGCTTTGGGTTAATCTATAATCAGTTGTAGTTAATATGTATATATCTTTAACTGCCGGATATATCGGGTTTAGCGTGCATTTTTCTTAGAGTACGGGGAAATTTTGAATCTGATTGCGCTGTAACTGTTTTAAATTCGTTAATTTAAATGCTGTAAGCCTCATCCCATTGTTACAACGAACATTGAGATAATCCATGTATCTCCTGCGTTATCATTTTCATTCAACTCTTCAGTCCAATTAAACCTATTTCAGTGTTTCGGGCAAAGATACGCCATAGACAGTTCGAGAAAAGAGGAAAATTGCTCTGCGGGATGACATGAATACAATCATCTCTAACACCACCAAACAAATATGACAGCCACTGGTAGTCTAGCTGTTTTTTTTATTAATTTCTTGAAATGGTTTTCCTGAGTGATTCAATAGTATTCATTTTAAGCACTAATTCAAATTCAGAGTAACTTTCATGATTTGATGATTTGCCAGTAATCGGATACCATGCTATGCGCAAAGAACTCTGGGATCGCCAGGGGGCAAACATTGCTAGCCGCTAGAAGGAAATGTGTGGCAAAAAGCTGTTTCCACGTCCAAAAAAAGGGATTTTCGAGAGGGATCAAAACCGAACAAATTTGACCGGTCCCCAGCGACTTCGTTAAATCGAGGTTCCACTGTACACTTATTAAGGTCATTCCCCAGTATTGCATTGCGCATCCCTACTGCGCATAATTCTACGCGTGATTAGCCTGCGCGCATTAGAAAATGGCGGCTTTTTCTTTACGGCTGGACCTCGCCAAAGAGGTAAATCGTCATTTTCTCGAAAACGACTACGGTGACCTATTATTTTTAGTTATTTTGAATTGAATAGTAAATTTCTCTATGTAAAATAAATATGGGCGAATTCTCAGTGTTGAGGAAAAAATTATACTAGGAAACGTGAATTTAGCAAGCAATCGTGACGATAATCAAGGTGCTATTATAAGGATTTATATGGAATAAACAAGATGCTGCTGCTCCTAAACGAAAATGGGGACCCCTCATTTTATTTCAAAATTGAAGTTTCTATAATATAAACAATCAATTAGCAAAGTTTGAGAAAATCTCAGTGTAGGTTCTATTTGAGTGGAATGACCTTAAGATAGAAATATAATCTGAGACGCATAAGAAAGTATCTATCTAAAGACAACACCGATACTTTGGTGCATGCTTTTATTTCAAGTAGAATCGATTACTGCAACAGTCTTTTATATGAGTGGTCTGCCAGAGTATCAACTTGGCAAGCTACCTGAACATGTGCAGAACATGTGTGCTAGATTGATACGTAATGAAAGTAAATATTAATCCAAATTATTATATGGCTAGCTCCGTGAGCGGGCAAGATGAACCAAATCGCGCGCTGTGATTGGCTACCCGAGCGGGCAAGATGGAGCCATCTTGCCCGCTCGGGACTGTGATGATACGTAGTTAATGTATTTCCGATGACGTAGCATCATGTGAACCGTCGTGCCGTGCGACCGTGTGTGTGAATTTCCCGCCATGTTTATTCAGCAATAAAGTACAAGAAGTGCTATCACCGCTTCATATAGTTCGCGGCCATTACATGGTGTCAGAAGTAAACTAAAAACCTCGGAAACATGGCTCTAAGCGGCATCGAATGCCCAGTTATGCAGTGGGACGGCGACAACCCGAAAGAAAACTGGCGGCGTTTCAAGCAACACGTCGAGTTAATGTTTACAGGACCTCTTAAATCCAGAACAGAACAGGAGAAATGCAGCTATTTACTCATCTGGGTCGGTCAGAAAGGAAGGGATATCTACAACACGTGGTCTGACATCTCCGACGATGACCGTAAGAAATTAGGAACATACTACGAACGTTTTGAGAATCACGTAAGTCCCAAAGCAAATCCTGTTTTCGCCAGATTTAAATTCCACAGTCGCGTCCAAGAATCATCAGAAACAGCAGAGAAATTCATCACGGCATTACGAATTCTAGCCCAGGATTGTGATTTCAAAGACCCAGAAGAAATGATTCGAGATCGAATAGTCTTCGGAACGAACTCACTCAAAGTCAGAGAAAAGTTAATCTCAAAGGGAGCCAAGCTAACGCTGGATAAAGCTATTGAAATTGCAAGGTCACACGAATCCTCTCAAGCCCAGCTCACAGCCATGGCAGCTGAAACTGCAGATGGGTCCATACACTTAGTACAGAAGCGAAACCAAGAGAAAGAGACACAGGATGCCCAACACCAAAACCACCCTCCATCACATCAAGTATCTCCACCTTTCAAGCCTCCCAGGGGAATGAGAACTTGCGGGAACTGTGGTCGCGCCCACAACGCATCAGCCAAATGCCCAGCACATGGCAAGACATGCCTCTACTGTAAGAAATTAAACCACTTTGCAGAAGTCTGTCAATCCAAGGCCCGCAGACAACGGATTCACGCCATAGAAGATTCAAGAGATTCCACTGCAGAAACATCCTTCGAATCCATTGTTTTCGAATCAGTCACCATAGCAAATTTAACACATGGGTCAGCTGAGCCTAGTCGAGATGAAGTATTTGTATCCATTCAGGTAAACCTGGCGCAGAGCAATAACAGGAAGACCACCCTAAGAGCCAAACTTGACACTGGGGCCCAGGGCAACATACTACCCATGAGACTTTACCGTGAGATGTTCCCACACCAAATAGACAACAATGGTAAACTCAAACCCAATGCACTGCTGTCCTCGAATGTTGTGCTCACTGCCTATGGAGGCTCGCAAATTAAACACCATGGCACAGTCACCATACCCTGCACTTACGGGAAAGAGAGCACACTGGCACCCTTTTACGTCACTGACATCCCAGGTCCTGCAATCATTGGGCTCCCAACCTCCACTGACCTGAATCTGCTACAGTTTAATTGAAAGGCCGGGGCAAGAACGTCCCCTTGATTTTTTGCTAAAATCGAAAATGGCCAAAACAGCTCCAAACTTCGCATGCCAATTTGTTTATACCTGTAGAAAACTGCCTTGCACTTATTTCCCCTCGTTTCTGTTGCGTATTCCGGAAATAAAGTATGCAAAACACTTGCTTGTCACAGTCCGCGCGCGTCTTTTGGAACTGCTTTGTTGCACAATACTATTAGCGTTGTTTTTCTTTTAAGTTTTTTCACATGCTGACTTTAACTCCTAGGGTTAAGAGTTCCCAGTTTTATTAGATTTAGGGTTAGGATTACCGCTCGAAACTAGGGTTAGCGTTGAAGGTTAGGCTTACGGAACAAGGTTAGGGTTAGCGTTTGGGGTCGGGGGTATGGGTCGAGCTTAGAGTTAACGTTTAGGCCTAGGGTTATTGCTTAGGGCTAGCGCTCAGAATTAGGGTTATTGCTTAGGACTAGGGCTAGCGCTCAGAATTAGGGTTATTGCTTAGGGTTAGGGCTAACGCTCAGAATTAGGGTTAGGCTTAGTATTAGGGCTAGCGCTTAGAGTTAGCGCTAGTGCCCCGGTTCGGGCTAGAGTTAAGGTCAGGACACGTTAGGGTTAGCGGTGTTAGGCCAAGGCAAACAATCTCGACTTGCACGGATCGATACCTAACTAAACTCAATGAAAAGTGGCTAGAGAGAGAGGCTGGATGTTTTGCAAATCGGCTACGTCGGTGATTGAAATGTTTCTACGTGAAATTCCTTTTTTGGTACAAAACTGCTCGTTCCATGAAATGATTATATCTGACAACACAGAAAGAGAAAGCCTTAAGCTAACACACTGCTCATGCCGAAAAAAAGCGCATGAAACGGAAAATTCATCAGCAAAGGAACGCTGAAATACAAAGCAAAACTTACATTTGAGCTGAAGTTTTCTTCTTCCTATAGTCTTCCCATAGTTAAACCTGCGATCAGGCGTTCTTTGTCTTTTTTTCTTCGCGGCGGGCTCGATTCTATCACAATTCAAAGTAATCATCTGCTTGGAAAACCACGATACACACACACGGAACGCTTGCTTGCGAATTTAACCGACCTGCGATTTCTCTTTGGCCCGTAAAAATGGCTTAGAAACTTCGAAGGTCTTCGAAGCACAGGTCAAATGCAACGACTTTGCTGCCTGGCCTTTCTCACCAGTTCCCGGCCGTGTCTGAGTCACGCTAACAAGTGCTACAAGTCGCGCACACCATGGTCACGGCGCTTTACGTATGAAAGATTATTATGGGATATCCCAGAAATTTTTGGAGCGAAGGATACTGAGGCGGCTAATTTCAAGAAAATAATAAGAGTCTAGAAAGCAGTTCTAATTTCCAAAACTGACACACGCCGAAGTTCGGCAAATGAGCCATAAGTCCACGACCGATGCTTTGTTTTGGACGAAGAAGCGTTTCTAGACTCTACCGCCTGGCTCACTTGTTCCTCAATGGCTAAGCTCACGGCAGACTTAAACCATGATCTCGGAACAAGAACACACCTCGCTTCTTTGAGGCGTGCTAGTGACTTTGATCGAGGGTCAAAGGCTTAATGATGCCAAATCTCCTACCAGGCGGGCGCAAATATTCCTCGAATAAGCGTTGAATATCGGTGGAAATAACGAGCAAACTCTGCGTAATAAACAGGTAAGCCAGCTCTGACTTTGTGTTATCGCTTTGCGCGCCAAAAGCGTAAGTCACTGACAATGGCAGCTAAAAAACATGTCATCCCAGATCCCTACCAGTAAAAACGGCAATGAAATTACAAAGACACGGAGAAGGTTTTTGAAAGAAAAAGAAAAACAGAACGAAAAAAAAAAACATATCACCGACCTCGAATCGAGCCCACGAGTGTCACGAAAAAACAAATACGAATCAGCTTCGTTCAGCGCTTATCCACTTGAGCTAACGGAGCGGCAGTGCGAAATCATTGCGTTATAGTGACTTCATGCTTTAGCCAAACAAAAGGTTTCTTTTGTTTTTCGTTTAACAATAGATCTCCAAAAGATGCCGCTTGGAAAACTGAGTCAGTTTTGCATACGTTATTTCTAGAAAACGAAGAGAGACCCTGCGAAACAAACTTCAGAGCAATATTTCTCAGGTAAAACAAAGCCCACATGCCAAAATTCAGCTACTTTTGAGCACTTTGAAAATGGCCAAAAAATCAAGGGGACGTTCTTGCCCGCGGCCTTTCAATTGTGCTATACAGGCACAATATCCCCACACCAGCAGTCATGGATGCCTAAAGGACAAGACTCTGGAACAAGCCAAAGAAACCCCCCCGATAAAAGACAAGCAAGATTTGATTAAACAATACCCTGAGTGTTTCAATGGCATCGGGAAGTTTCAAGGGGAGTACCATATTACAGTCGACCACAATGTTCCACCAGTGATTCATCCTCCACGACGCGTGCCAGTCAGCCTCAAAGACGACATCAAAAGTGAATTGGATGATATGGTCAAGAACGACATCATCACAAAACTTGAAGAAGGTGAACCCACACCCTGGGTTAACAGTCTTGTCTACCGACGGAAACAAAATGGGAGGTTGAGACTCTGCTTAGACCCCAAAGATCTCAACGCAGCCATCCAGAGAGAACACCATGTTACCCCCACTTTAGAAGAGATCCTACCCAAATTGACCGGAGCTACAGTTTTCTCCATTGTTGATGCTAAGTGCGGGTACTGGAACGTTGTTCTTGACAAGGAGTCGAGTTACCTCACCACATTCAACTCCCCTTTCGGTAGATACAGATTCAACCGCATGCCCTTTGGGCTGAAAATGTCACAAGACATCTTTCAGACCAAAATTGACCAAACATTTGAGGGGTGCGAAGGCGTGGCAGGAATTGCAGATGACATCGTGGTTTTTGGAAAAACTGGTGAAGAACATGACCGAAACATGCATGGTATGCTAAGACGATGCCAAGATACAGGCCTGAAACTGAACCCTGACAAATGCTTTGTAAAGCAGGAGAAAATCAGATTTTATGGCGTTGTCTGTAGCCAAGATGGGATCCAGCCAGACCCAAACAAAATTTCAGCACTGAAACAAATGTCAGCTCCAACCAGCCGCCAAGAACTACAGACCTTCTTAGGTCTGGCAAACTACATGGGTCCTTTCATCCCAAATTTAAGCACACTAACAGCCCCACTTCGAGAGCTCCTAAAGGAAAGCCACCAATTTGACTGGAGCCCAGCACACCAAGAAGCCTACAACAAGATCAAGGACTCCATCAGTAGTGAAGTCACTCTAACCTACTTTGATCCTAAGAAGGAGATCACCTTACAAGTTGACGCTTCGCTGAAAGGCCTGGGTGCCGTACTCTTACAGGATAACAAGCCTGTTGCTTTCGCGAGCAAAGCTCTCACTGATGTGGAGACAAGATATGCAAACATTGAACGAGAACTGCTTGCTGTGGTGTACGGGTGTGAGAAGTTTCACACTTACCTGTTTGGCCACAATTTCACAGTCAACACTGACCACAAGCCCCTCGAGAGTATTCACCTAAAACACTTGACAGCTGCACCCCCGCGTCTTCAAAGGATGCTATTGAGACTGCAACCATATGACCTTGTCATCCGCTACCAACCAGGCAAGAGCATCGAGATCGCAGATGCGCTCTCCAGG
>JAHPZR010002597.1:25000-30807 GCA_019787425.1 Platygyra sinensis
TCAAATATTCCGTGACCTCGCGAGATAGTTCAAGACTTTGCCATTGCCTCGACCTCTGCGTCTCATAACAACGTTTAGATCGATGTTTTTCCCCTGAAAAGAAAAAAAGAAAATACAATTATTGAGCTGCGACAAATAACTATTTATCTCAAGAGTTAACGAACGAATGCAAACTCTGACAAAACGGATTTGCAAACATTAAAGCCGAAAAAGAACTTCTTTTCAATAGCACGATATTCGGCTCGAATCAAGCACAACCTTGGACTGTTCCTAGCTTGCTTTCAGTTATCTTCCATTGTAGGTGAGCTCCTGCACTAGCTAGCTAGTATGATTCCGTTGATGGCAGAATTAAATACTGCAAAGATCTTTTCTACAACGTCATTTACAAACGTACGATGTGAAAAATTAGTTTCTTTGGAGCGCAGCGCTACCACATAGAGAGCAATCCTTTTGGAGGATATTGCTGCCAAGAATTAGCCCTTTTGAAAGTGACATTGCAATAAATACAAACTTTACACCAAATGGGAGAGGGGCAATCTAGCTATTTTACACGTGCATATCAGTTTCCTAGATTGTTTTGAAATGATTACGTCTTAAAAAACAAAGCAAAAACAATATGATGGATTATAATGTCTGTTATTTTCAGGAGGCATTGAAGTTTTGCTAAAATTAGTGAAGCGTTTATGGGCCCGACGGTTCAATGTTCATCGCCAGGTTTTATCTTTCAACCTTGCACGACTTCCCAAAATCCATATCCTTCGCGTTTCCAAGTTCCATCAATTTCACCATTTTCGTTTATATTCCTAGTAAGTTTCGACAAAAAGTTACCTTGATCATGCAGATGTTCCAACCCTTCTGTTAGTGTATCGGGCAGGTCACATGCATCTTATTTCGATGTTTGCTGAAGGAACGGGAAATCACTTTTATGTTAAGCGTGAACTAAAATTGTCCCCAGGGTTGTATTCTTCCGGTACAACAATGATTAAAAACCAACTTGCGACACCTCCCGTGTCATTATGTGCGAAGTCAATTTTAAGCTTGACAACATCAGATTTGATCTAACTTTCAAACAGCGAGGAAATCAGCTTGAATCTGAATACGCAAACTACTGTGCATGTTTTACTTAGTTTACTGAGGTTCACTGAATTTAGAATGCTCTAAGCCAACCCTATTGTTGTTGCAATGAATATGAGAAATGATACAAGAGCTATAGAGGTGATTTTGCGTTCTCATTTTCATGTCACTTTTCAGTCAAATTAAAACAGTATTTCGTTTCGGGTAAAACAACGTGCACGAAATAATCATGCACCTTGCACAATATGATCTCAAAGAAGACAAATTGCTCTATAGTGTAACACAAGGACAGTCAACTCTATTGCAAACATTGCTGAAAAACATGTGATCTAGCAATTTCAATGAAGTTTCTTACAAATATATTTTTTCCTAAGTAGTCCTAATTTTATCTCTCATGCAACTTAGAGTATTTTATCTGACTAAAACTAGTATACAAGTAATGACCTATTTCTAAGAGTAATAAAGCACCCGCTCATGGCGGAAATGAGCCTTGATGCTTGCTTTAGTTAATGCTTAATGATAACCATTGTTTACTGAGTAACTACTTTCCGAAATACCTGAAAGTGGGCAACCCTTTCCTAGTCTCGGGTTCAACTGGCCAAAAGAGCTATAGAGTATGATTAAAAACAATAGGTTTTGCTGCCTGTAATCACTTCCAACACAAACATTTGTAATGTTGTCTTCTTTTTCATTTACGCAAAAATAATATGGGAAGAAGTAAAAGGCATCTCGAATGAAAATCTCCACTAATATCTACGTTTAGAATTGGAAAAGCTTGGAAACGACTTACATTTTTTCGATAATGAATTAATTAATAATAATAATAGTAATAATAATAGCAATTAGTAAAAATCACACCAAAACTGTATTAAGAAATTCAAAAAAGAATCTTCAATTTACAATAATGATAATAATCATACAATAATGAATCATTAAATATGCTTTATAAAGAAAAAAAATGCCATTACAGGTTACTAATTAATAGAAATCTATTAAAAAAAAGACTAAAAACGTTTCGTATTGTACTAGACCATTATAAATAAAAAGAAGAAAAAAATGCGTTGCATATGTGTCTTTCCCTTTGGTCTAGGCATACTAATTAATAAAAAGCTATAAAAACTAAAAGGTTTCGTACTATACTAGACCAGCTAGTAAGCAGAGTTATATACAATATATCGATTAAGATAGTCCGGCAAGTCCTCTTTCAATTTCAAAATCAGTCTCATGAATGTTTCGTTGCCATTTTTCTGTTACCTCTAGAGCCTCTCAGGCATAGAAGTGCCCCCCCTCAGTAGAACAAACGAGACTTTTGCCCGGATCCATGACACCGTCGTACTGCAGGTCTCACCCTTCTTTGTGAGCAGAAGCTCCGCAAGTCTGGCATGGTATCTAACACACTCTTCTCCCATCCCTCCCGTGGTGCTGAATACTAGGGGAGTGAATGTCCCTTGCTCAACTTCGAGGATCCTTGAAGCATATTTGCGCTTTTTCTCATTTTCCTATTGCTTGTACAACTGCTTCAGAGTAAGGTCCTTGTAGGAATCTGCACGGGGTGGCAAACCCTGATATCAAAATAGCAGATCTTTGACGTTCCCAGAACCCTCTCGCGTGTACATCTAAGCGTGCATCGTGGGATTGATTTGCACCTCTGTTCAGTTCCTCCCCAGTGACAGGCCTGTAAGCCCGGTTCCACTTCTACACCATAACATACCATCTTCAACAGCTCCGCCTCAAGGTCTCGCAACTCATTGTGCCTCTGTATGATAAACCCACCACGCTTGCAAATCATCGTGTGATCTACTGTAAAACGCACACCACATACACACACTGATCGAGCATCCGGTATTGGCCTATCATAACGCAGTCTAATAGCATTTCTAAATTCCCGTTTATTCAAGTCAAAGTTCATTTCTTTAAGGGGGATGACAGGCAACCAGTTCGAGGAGCCTTTTTCTCCTCCGAGCTCTACAACTCTCTGCATCTTTTCAAGGAGGGACCTCTTCAAATTCTCACACTTCCTACGTAGGACTTCGTCCTTCTCTCTGCGCATGCGGCGCCGCAGCTTGTTCACATCAGCCTCATCTGCTGGCCCGTGGAGCAGTTACACTAACTGAAGCCTTGTACTCACTACCTGCGTTCTCGACCGGATTTAAAAACCCCAGTCCACCCAACCTCACCGGTAGCTGTAAGAGACCGTTCTGTTGGGGAGCAATTACGCTCAGTGATGGAAGGTATTAAAACCTCAGCTAACGCACGCTCAAGGGGTTCAAGTAAAGTATCGATATCCGGTAGCGTTCTTAAAAAATATGTCCAGCGATTAAAACACCGTACAATACATTGGTACAGGTCAGATGAATTGGCTTCCAAATACAATATTGAAACGTCAAATACCATATTCATGAATTTGCTTTTTTCCTTTGTCCCATATAGACAGAATTTCACCAAACCTTTCAGATGTTGGTTTTTTGGACCCTATCGGTTGATTTGTCTCAAAAAGAATTGACGCAATTGCAATCAAACTAGCTTGCATGGCATCTGAAGCATCACTTAAGTGATAACCACAGGCCAACAATGTCGTCATACTTTATATTTTCCATGTTCGATTCACGACATCACACTTTTAAATATGCCTTTTACTGGATTTCGAACATTATTAAAATATATCAGAACGGTTCCAATGTTTTGAAAACTGTAAAGAATTTGAAGTAAAATTCTTATAAAATCCAAAATGAATCAATAACAGACATCTAACCTCACTGAAGAAAATAGCAAAACACTCAGTAAAACACTCTTTGAGAACTAGGTTGACCAAACGTTTGACCTAAAAAATGTTCCCTAATAAACTTAAAGAAAAGTGGCAAAAGTTATTGTACCTTGAACTTTCTTTAACGCAATTTGAAATAAGTGAGGGTACTTAACTTGGTCCCTTGTCTCTCCCTCTCAAACCGCGGTACAGTGGGGGAGGAGTTGGATGCCAACGTTTTCTAATTAAGTGTGGCTATTTTGAAACGCTTTCCCCCTTAAAAGATGTTAGTGTTATGACAAATCTATCCGAAAAACGCTGTTAGGGGCTATTGACGTCTTCATCTCGGCGGACCATTTTAAAGTTTTCACTTTTCTGCCCATAATTTTCGCAGATTGGCCGAAAATTTAACGTTTGACTCGGAAAACACACTTTTGTATGTTTTAATATATCAGTAGGCTTAAGTCATCTCGGATAAGGGCTAAATACGGGTTCACACTAGGCTACTAAGTCTGTCTTAGTAATTACCTAAGTTGACTTAGTGAAAATCTCACGTATGAACCACTAAGTCAAAAGTGCGTGATTTTGGGCTTAGATGGTTGTTATCGCCGGCATCATCAAAGGCATGAAGTCTTCCTTAAGACTTTGCCAAACATGACTTAAGGCTTGCTTACGAAACTTTATCCCTAAAAGGTGTCCAAAGATGTCATGATTTCAATCACGGGTCGGATCCTTTCAGTGCTTGGCGCGAGACCTGAAAGAATAGCGAAACATGTACCGCCGCAATGAAGACGATTTTTCATACGATTTTTCTCCATTTACAACGTAAGTTGGGCTGGTGTTTTATTTTCAGAAATAAGCTATATGCGAGTAAATTCATTCCATTTTGTCTATACCGTTATCTATAGATCGGAACTGCACGTTTGCCACATGTTTATGCTTCGTCTTCGAGTGCTGGATCCATGGCGGCTATACAATTTAGTCAATCTCCAAGCTCTTCTCCGTGTGCTTGTCAAGTTCCTCTGTCTTTGACGTATTCTCAAAAGGACTGCGGTAAGAAACCGAAGGCTTTCACCCTCTTGTACAAAACTTTCTATGAGCCTTTAACGTAGAAACACGAGATTCCGCATAGTTATTTGACTAAGCAACAACTGCAAATGTAATAAACAGACAGCAGCTGCCACAACAGTGATTTTTCGACTTCTCGGTCTCATTTTAAATGAAAATGCGTCCCTGCTATGATCCCGGGTAAGCGATCGCGTTCTTTTTGTGAGTTGCCCTTAGGGAATTACCGCTCAACCAAAACACGCAGATTTGATGACAGGTTTGCGAGCAAAGCGTTCTTTCTCAAATACTGGTTTGAACGCTTACGTCAACTTAGGCTGACTTAAGTTAACCTGATCCAAGTCAACTTAAGGAGGACTTAGTGCCTAGTGTGAAATCACATTATAACTCGTAAGTCCCGTCTCATGCATCTTCAGTGTCCCATGGTTAGCAGTGAACGTTAAAGAACCCACACAGCTATCTAGAAGAGTAGGGCACGTAGTTCCCGGTGTTGTGGTCGGTCTTGTCTCACGGGTTGGTGCTTCACATATATATATAAACCCTTGGCTTCTAGATGGAGCATAGGTCGTCCACAGTTTTCTTCCACTGTTCTCTGTCCTGAGCTTGTCGATCAATTTGGGTCCATTTTAGGCCTATTTGCCGCTGTTCTTGTTCGGCTAATCTTCTTCAGTTGTTTTTCGGCCTACCACTCTTTCGTTTACCTTGAGGATTCCAAAAGAGAGTGACTGCTTGGTTACGTTGTTATGTGGTTTTCTCAGCGTGTGGCCGATCCATTTCCACTTCCTTCTTCTGATTTGGGTCGTCATCTTCTCTTCCTGGGTTTTTGCAAGTAGGTCTTCGTTACTGATGGTGTTCGGCCATCTTACGCCAAGGATGTTACGTAGGCAACGATTTGTGAAGGCTTGGATTTTTGTTGAGATATTCT
>JAHPZR010002598.1:5000-20000 GCA_019787425.1 Platygyra sinensis
CCTTTAGAAACACAGTGTAAAATCAAAGACTGCTCATTGCAGAATGTCCAGTCAGTCAATTTATCAACCTGGAATAATCTACTAAGCTTTAAAACAACATTCAATATTAATGGAGTCTGAGCTGAGCTTTTACAAGAGTAAATAAAAGTTACTAAATTGTCCACTTATTGTATGGTTTGTGCAACAAAATGCCTTAATATTGGTGTCGGCGTCCTCTTAACAGAGTCTACTAAATGCAGCTTTATTTCAAAGTAAATGTGGGAAGAAAATTTAGGGACTCCAGCTGGTGTCCTCTTATAGAGGTTGTCCGCTTGTCATGGGGACTACCCAATACAGGTTTATAGGGGGATTCATACTGACCTCTTTGTTCTCATTTTTGCTCATTTGCATACAGTAATGCTTAAACAAGAAGTGTTAGATATGAATTGACTCCAGGCGGCTGACGAGGTATTGAAACTTACAATAACATGATGGAATCTTTAGCTCTTTGGGTTTCATATTCAAGGAGAGATGTCTTTCAAAAACTGCAATTTCTGGGTGGCAAAAGCACGAATGACCAATGATAAATATATCTTATTAGACGGTTTGTTGTGTAGTATCGCTGAGTATTTTTATGAGTTGTGCTGTATTTTGACGAGCCCGTAAGGTGAGTCAAAATACAAACAACGAGTAAAAATTCTCAGCGATACTACACAGCAAAACGTCTAATAAGAGATTTATTATCCAACACGGCAAAGTTCTGTCTGTGCGGGCGAATTTCGCGGATAATTATTTACGGGGAATGTGTGACAGAAGTACGCGAAGCGGAACGGAATTGGCGCGGGGAATCCAGCTAACTGATTGGTCAACAGCAAACAAACCTGTCTAACCGGTCCTCTGGAGTACAAACATCGCGTGATATTTGTACTCGTTTTGGGCGTTATTTGTACTCTACGAGGTGCAGTTGGATAATAATTTTGAATATTTGAACCCGTGTTTCACGAAGAGTATTCGATACGTCAGGCTCATATTCATTGGCGGAGTTAATCGCATTATGACCTTTCAATATTGAACAAGTGTTGGAAACTTAATTGAGGTATTCAAGCCTGGGTATTTACAAGGAGCATTAAAATTTTTTAAAATAAATATTTTTCAAAAACATATCCTAGCCTACAGATGCAGATGATATTCTTTAGTCTTTTACCTAGTGAAAAATTTTGTACTGATGCCTGGCCAAATCTGTGATCAGATATCACTAAATTTGATTTAAACAGCTGGCGTTTTTCCAGCTACAGCGCGCCCATTCATTGGCTAGTCCAAGATCACGTGACGTCTAGCAATGAAACAGTTTACTGCCAAATACCAAGAGCAGGCAACGATGAGAAAGCTAAGACGTTCAACGGGAAACAGTTCACTGTTACCCGCAAAATGTTGACCGCCGTTGCACGCGATCAGAGTCTGCAGTTGAAGGTGACCTGACGTTGTCGCTGGAATCTCATCAAAATTTGGTTTTGTTTTGGTTTGCTCTATAACAAATCACTTAATGACTGGTCCCTTGGGAAACAGTTAATTTTGTTTCCCTCGAATCTCAATGCTTCCCTTGACTTCTCGCCTTACTCGTCCCTCATTGTTTCTCTCGTTCACCCTTTTTTTCGCTCGTCCCCAACCAGGGAGTCTGGAACAAGCTAAACTCTGGAGAGCACTGCTTGCCTGCGGGAACGGGAATTCGTCCCGATTTCCTGGCACATGAAGATCTACTTCAATGGTCTTCACTAGGAAGGTCAAGGAAGAGACATAACTTGGCCAAACAGTACAGTTTATTCTGCACTCGACCTAGAATCATCAATGTAATGGTCGGTGTTATCCACTTTGTAATCGAGAAAACGTTACAAACGCACTTGCTTATGTATCATTCTTTAAACGGCTAGTGTTTACAATATGACAATGCAAATTCTAACATACAATACGAACGGAAAGTACTGTAATTAAGATGGCGAATTCTAATTAAGAATACAAAGCCTCAAGAATTAAAAATAGAGAGTTAAGCCTAAAATTAGCAGCTTGAAATTAAGATACAACAAGGAAATTAAGAGGGAAATACTTAAACGAAATAAAATTACATTACTGAAATAGTTCAGCTGACTAGCTTCCCTACATGCGGAAGGGAAACTCAAAATGTCTAGGAAACGAATTGTTTGTCTACTAAATGAAAGTTCGTGGACACGACGCTGCATATGTACAGGTGAACAAAGAGTGTACAAAGAATGTACAAAGTAGTAGTATATTTTAATTACTGGTTGTCAACCGTAAAGAGGCTATTGTTGGTTTTTCTATAATTTTCAAAATAATAAAGAAATGGCTATGCAATAGAGATGTCTCATAACAACCCGTAGACCCGAGAACAACCCGAAGCTAATTGATGCTAACCTCCAAAATACTATCCGATAACTCATAGTCATAGTAATTTCTCTTGGACATTACTGTCTAAGGGGAAAAGGTGCAATGAGGTTAACCAACCTGTGAGACAAGGCCAGACCACAACACCGGAAACTACGTGCCCTACTCTTTGTGTGGGTTCTTTAACGTTCCCATCTAACCATGTAACACTGAAGATGCAGGAAATGGGGCCTGAGTAGACTAGAACGTTTAACCATTTGCAGAGAATATTACAATGGCAGCACATTCTCCTGGGTTACTTTAAGACCCTAAGTGTTGGGCTCCAGTCTGGGGCTCGAACCCTCGGCCTCTCGCACGACAGACAGGCACTCTATCAACTGAGCTAACCAGCCGGCGGCTAATCCGTCGACTGTAATCCAAACTATTAATTAACATTTATCTACCTGCTTTCTTTATTTTCAGTTTTCAAAGAAGTGTTTCCTATCGGGAATTCTCTCGACTGGTTTATGGTTTCTTAGGGAATAAGAGGATGTGCATATGATACAATCAGGAAAGCATCTCCTTGTTCAAAGGATGGATGAAGAATTCAATTGATCTGAACTTAATGAATCTTGAGGATGGTAATTAACAAAAGCGTAGCATTTGTCAGAAAAACATAAAATAGCGTAACATACTTGATTCAATTCATAACATGTTTTGTTATATGGATCATTAACATCATGCACTCGAGACTCAGAACTCCTGCGATGAAACTGACTGTAAAAACTTATCATATGTAATCAGTAAAAACACTAGGGCCCATTGAACTTCACGAGAGATGAATTATGTCCCTTAGTTGGGTGTACTCAAAGTGAGTATTTGGTACAGACTTTTTTCTTCTCGACTGCCACTGGAATGTTTCCAACTTCTTGAGCTTGATTTTCTAAAAAATAATGGGAAAAAATATTAATGTCATTTATATTTGCTGTCACCCTTGTGGCAGATGTAATGCATGGATGAGTGAAGCAAGTGTAACAGTATTCATAATAATAATAATAATAATAATAATAATAATAATAATAATAATAATAATAATAATAATAATAATAATAATAATAATAATAATAATATTAATAATAATAATAATAATAATAATAATAATAATAATAATAATAATAATAATAATAATAATAATTAACAATTATTCCATGAGCGCGCGTTGGATATGAGATGATAGATAGCCAACGAGGCGCGTAGCGCCGAGTTGGCTATAATCATCTCATATCCTACAAGCGCGAGTGGAATAATTGTTTTATTAAAAACGCCCCCAAAATATAGAAAACTAGACTACAATAAAAACAAAAAGGCCAAAAAAATCACGCATACGCTCGCCATTTTCGTAGAACATGGTATAATGGCTCATATACCATGATGGCTAAGCCAATGGAAACTCTCGAATTGCATTATCCAATGATCCAGTTTTTAATTATTATTATTATTATTATTATTATTATTATTATTATTATTATTATTATTATTATTATTATTAATCTTTATTTATATAGCGTTATTTCTACTAAGAAACCAATAACGCTTTACAATGATAATACATATAAAATATATGATAATAATACATGAAAATAATAGATAATAATAGTACCTAAAATATATAAAAGACTTTAGTATATACACACTCAGTGATCTTGGTGTTTTAAGCAATCTGATTGGTTCGCTATCTCTGGCTAATGAGCATTATTCACCCCCTACCGAGTGAATAATGCGTAAGCCAAACAAAAACAAAGCATACTTTTGAATACAGCATACTTTTGATTCACACTGATTTGAACGGTGTCTAAGGACCATTATTCTAGACTGTCACGAGGTTTTTTCGAAGGTTAACTATAGATTTTCCATGTTCAAAGATTCTGTAAATAGTTTCGCGAATTCGCGCATGCTTTGTACAGCTTGCACGTTTTCCGAGCATGAATTCAGAGGCCAATTAAATCGATTTTTAATGGTTTCCTTTTGAAAATGTTGTTGAGATCACTTCCTGTGTATATACTAACACAATTATTCTTCTCAATCTCGGTGAATAGTGGCAGAATATTTACCTCGATTTCAAAGAATAATTGTTAAATAATATGAATAACTAAATATCAAGATAAATATTTACAAGAAAAATAATTCAACAATAATAAAAAGTTAAAATGCTTCTTAAAAAGAACGTTTAAAAAGAAATGTTTTGATCTGCTTCTTAAAAGTGCTTAGAGATTCAGTTTTTCTAATATTGTTAGGAAGGCTGTTCCATAACATAGGACCATTCACAGAAAAAGCTCTTCTTCCATATAATAAATCTTGTGCACAATTATTGCGATCTCGAGGAAAGAGAGAACACATCCTAATAGGTCTTTTCCACGATCCGATCACATGGTACGGAATAAGTTTTGCTAGGAAGCAAATAACGCAGTGAGACTTTTAAAACAAAGGAAAGTCGGGTTGGACTGGTAAGAGTCAGAGACACCAGTTTTCGGCAGAAGCGAAACAGGAGGCGACTGAGACGGCGGATCATTCGTCGTGCGATTATTTCAACTGGCAGAAAACTGTCACTTCGGAGAAGGCAAGAAAGAAAAAATCCCCGATCAATTAATCGACAAATGTAGGTCAACCAACCTTCGCAAAAATAGTGTTGGAAGCGAGTGGAAAGCTCACACACAAGAAGACGCGAGAGATTGCAAGATCGATGGAAGCCGGAGAAAGTCAACCAACATTCGAGGAGCGAGAGCATCCATGCCATAGACAACAAACAACAGGATTCCGGAAAAAGGAAAAGAGGAAATTGCTACCGATGCGGTTTTCAAGGCCAATTCGCACGAGACCCAGGATGTAAAGCCAGATCAGCTTCCTGTCAAAACCGGACATCTTATAACGTTTCACAGGACTACGATTGAAGACAAAACCAAAGGGGGAAACGTTCGCTACGTTTACAATTCAATCAGGTGTGGAATGCTCGTTCATTTAGGGTCCACTAGAAATGTTGTACACAGGGATAGGTAGGAGGTGCACAAAAGCAAGAAATTCAAGTGCAAGTCATGGCAGTCCACCAAAAAATGGCTTAAAGGAACTGCTTAACACGGCTGATGAGTTTGAAGCTAAATTATGTCATAAATATAAAGAATATTCTGCACGTTTTGTTGTTATCGAAGAAAGGGCAAGGCCAATACTCAGCTGACAGACCTTCGAACTGCTGCGAATATTCAAAATTGACATTAACTCTGTAGGTGAGGAGAACTTATTTAACACACCTGAGGGAATTTTTACTGAAGTTGAAAAACTTAAAAACTTCTAGGCCAAACTCCATGTTGAACGTTCAGTCCAGCTTGTTACTCTTTGTGGCTAATCCTATCGAGGACATACAAATGGTGACAGAGCCATTGCAGTGGCAGCATGTATCGAAAGGAGAAAATGCAGTTGATCTGTGCCCAAGGGCAGCAGCAGCAGACGAGCTATTAGAGACCACACTCTAGTGGCATGGACCAAAGTGGCTACTGTCTAGTGACATGGACCAAAGTGGCTACTGTCAGAGGACAACGTTGGTTGGCCTAAGAGGGATGCAAGGAGTCGACCCCCTTCATTACCAGGATTGAAGACATCAGACCGTAAGGAAGGGGAAGAATTCTAACATGTCGCCAGCAGAGCCCAGTCAATCAAGGAGGAAAGGGAGAAGCGAAACCAAAGGGTGCGGACAGGAGCCTTGAACCCACACGCTTTTCAAGTTAGACACACTAGGTGAGGCTACCGGCCAGGGTGTGGCGACTGATCTACAATATGCACAGTCCAAAGGAAAGGATAAAAAGACAAGAACTCTTGCCAGATGAAAATTGAAGATGCAGAGGAGGAAGTTATTAGTCGAGCACAGTTGCAGGCATTTCCTGAAGAGTACATGGCATTATTGACGGTTAACGAGATTCCAGAGAAGATTTCAATGAGCAAGCTATTCCCTTAGTTGGATGATCAAGGTGTGTTGCGATGTGGTGGTCGACTTCAATTAGGTTTCTCATTATACTGCCAAGAGGTCAGTGGGTGAAACGACTGATGGTAAAGCATTACCATGAGTTGTCTAACCACAGTGCTGGGACGAACTTTGTGCTATCGCAGGTTAGTGGAAAGTTTTGGATTGCTACAGCACGTGAGGAAATAATAGCGCGGGAGAATGAATGCAGTGAGTGCAAGAGGTGTAGGAACAAGCTCACCACACAGATAATGGAGCCATTACCACAAGTAAGGCTGCATTTCACATTTCGTGCATTTGACCAGACCGCGGTGGACGATGTGGGTCTGTTCCATTTTTATCTCCATTAACCACACAAAAGATAAACAAAAAATAACGCAATACACTAGAAATTGGTACCAGTTCACATCAATGGCTAAAGAGGTGGCTGTGTGTTTTTGCATGCTTATGGACTTGAGCAGTTCATCTGGAAGTGGCGTGGGGTCTTGATACAAACAGTTTACTAAATGCATTCACCAGATTTACTAGCAGATGAGGGGTACCTATAAAGAAATGATCAGCGATAATGGTACCAATTTCGTTGGAGCAGTTAATGAGCTCAAGGAACTTGTGGGTCAACTGGATAAAGATAAGACTCAGGGAACGACCGCACAGAAAGGAGTGAAGTGGACTTTTACCCTCCCAGGAGCTCCTCATTTTGGTAGAACACATGAGGTAATGGTGAAGGCAACTAAGAGGGCAATATATGCGATGCTAAGTAGTAATGACGTCACAGATGAAGAATTGGTCACAGTTGTCACAGGTGCTAAAAGTTTGCTTAACTCCAAACCACTCACCTATCAGTCAGCAAACATGAAAGATGATGTGCCGTTAAAACCCAATCAGTTTTTGGATGGGCAAATGGGTGGGCAGTTTGCACTAGGGTGTGTCAACACTACAAGGTTCAACCCACGGAAGAGGTGGCGCATGGTCCAAGAACTGATCTCTCGAGTGTGGTCCAGGTGGTTGCAGGAGTACTTAGCTATGCTGAATACTCGTCCAAAGTGGACTGAAGTCGTCAAGGATCTTAAGAAGGGAGATATTGTGGTGGTCTTGCAACCAATTTATCTGCCATGAGGGAAGTGGCCATTGGGCTGTATTGGGGATACATATCCGGAGAAAGATGGACATTCCCGAGGTAGGAAGGTTCAGTGTGGAAAAAAGACTGTGGTGCGACCAATTCATAAATTGATACCTTTCTTGTGACTTGTTAGACAAGTCAAGCGAACTTAAGCTGAGGACATTAAAAACTGTGCGATCCCCTCAGTGCAGGGTGGGGAAATGTTCAGGAGAGCGTGATGTTGTGTTACATCAGTATCATATTTAGAAATGAGTGCCAGAGATCAAATCTCAAGTACTTTTACATAGTTCCATGGTTTTCGATGTGCAAGTCGAGTATTCGCCATGGCATGTTTTCCTAGTCAAAATAAAGTCAATCATTGAGTTTAACCGCAGATTTATTGAGTCGTTCTCCACAACTGGAATGGTACAGCAAAACATGTGTAAGCACCATCCTTTGCACAGTGCCCCATACTGTCATGACACCCATTCCCTGCAATAACAATCCGATCATTGCTTTCATCTTCTCCAGCATTGTCTTTGGTACTTCAGCCAGTACAGACATTTACAGTTGGGAACTGTTTGCTCTGAATACATGTAGAAAAAGGAACAAGGGAAACATGTCTACATGTAATGGTCTGGATAAAAGCAGTGATGAAATTAATTTTAAGAAAAACACGAACAGGTCAAACATGTTAATTTAATATTTTGTGTTTAATTTGCTGAATTACTATAATTGTCATAGTCTTTTTGCTATTATTATTATTATTATTATTATTATTATTATTATTATTAAGAATATTACTATTATTATTATTATCAATATTATTAATATTATTATCATCATTATTATTATTATTATTATTATTATTATTATTATTATTATTGTAAAATTTTTCTTTAGTATTTATATTTCACTGGATTTAATTGTTTATTTCACACTGAAGATGGCAGAGGCAACTGCCGAACTCAGGAGTGTCGTGTTTTTCTTGAACATGTCTTAATAATTGGTGGTCACATTTTGTAAAACAGTACTTATGATTATTGGGTAAGTGGAATCATGGACTAGGGTATTTTTAAGGTGATTTTGCACCAAACAATATTTTTTTTTTAAGACCACATTATATGCAAGTTTATCACTACTTAACTTTCTGGTATTTGATTACGTGTTTAGGTGAAATAGCCAAGACCAAAATCAATTTTGTTCCAGCCATTGATGGCTGGTCATGCCATGTGGTCCTTGATTGGAGAATAGGTGCTGGCTAGAACAGCTTCAGTTCCAATCTTATCAACTTCTACCACCGAGTTGTCTGCCTTGTAACTATGACAGAAGCCAAACAGTGACATGAAACTGTGAAAGAAACACAATGTGTTTCATACTTTTCTCCACTATCAAATAATAAAGTTGACTTTCTCAGCACTAAAAGCCAGTCTTTTATGTAGTGGGCATAAATTATGCCTGACTATTACTTACTTCAGTAATTTGTGGGAAAATGATTAACATTAGGACACTTTCAATTGAAATTTGCTTTCTAATTCAAGGGTAACACCCAACAGTCGTGAGGTGGAAATAACTGTAGGTCCAACTTTCAGTTACTTCATTATGCACTACAACAAGGTTTCTGACTCAAAACGTCCAGCAGCAAAAGAGCTGACTAACCTTTCATATTGAATTGTATTTACATGTGAAGTCTGATTCAATCTCATTCGTGGGCTCCTGCTATGTCTCATAATTGCTGTCATCAGTACCTCCCTTGCCTTTTTCTGCATCACTCTCCTCTGTACCCAGATCTTCAAAAACTGGGACATTCTTCTTGACACAATGTCCTGTGTTAACCATCTCTTCACATTACAGTTCTAAAAAAAGACTACATGTAAATGAATACCGGTATTTATCATTTCTTTAGTTAACATTCATCAAAATCTAATATTGTAATAATTAATACATTGTCATGCTTCCTTTTGTTCTTATAGCTAATTAGCATGTTGTTCACACTATATATTCAATTCTGTACTTTGTAATTCAAACTGAAGATGACAGAAGTTTCTGTCGACACATGTTATTAAAAAGTGTTGTGCTGTTTCTTAAAATATTCTGAAATAAACCACTTGTGCTGTAAGTAGCCAACCCAGGTTACACATACTAGTATACAGACATTCTATTTTTATCCAAATCCACCCTCCAGAGAGTGAACTCAGCACAAAGCTAGTCAGAATTTAGGGGTGTGCTGATAATAATGGAATGTCACAGGGATCCCACATGCTTATTTGTAATCTGGCTGAGCTATGCATATATTGGGTAATCTAAAAAAGGAAAAAAAGTTAGAGTAGAATAAGCTTGTCCATTCTTATCTTGTTAGCTTTAACTCTATGCCCAGATTTTGTGATCACCATTGTCTGGGCCCTCTCACCCACCCAGACATGTATTCTTGTAGCAATAATTTTCTTGAGATTTTGACATACATTATATGGCAACGGCAGTTTGATAAAAGGTAGAATAAACACTTCAGAAACACATTTTGTGGTATTTTTCATTTTTCCCACGAATATTCAAAATAGCAGGTACAAAAAATATATTTCACATGAATATTCATACAAACCTCTTCTGAGGCCGACTTACTTTCAACTTTCCTTTCAATTCCTGCTAGTTCACTCCTCTATTCTATTAATTTTTCACAAAGTTCATCTAACGTGACGTCGTGACACGCGATGTGATGCTATACAATGTGATGTAAATGTTATGAGATGCAATGCGATGTGATTTGAGTAAGTGTTTTCCTAAATGAAAGGAGCAGACTAAGGGCGCGTTCGTTTGGGATCAATCCGGAATAAGAATAATTGGAATAATGCGGGTAAGCGTTTGTTTGGGAGCTATTCTCATTCCGGAATACCTGGATATCCATTCCGGCTATGCTGCTCCCAGGAGCAGAATAGCCGGAATATATTCCGGAATAGCCCAAACGAACGCGCCCTAAATAATTTGTACATGAATCTCTGTAAACTTACTTGTCAACAAATGAAGACAAATACTTATCAGCAACACGTCTGATCCTTTTCTGCAGGTGATTAAACTTGACCAGCAAAAACTGTGCATGTCTCTCCAGTTCTGTCTCCCTGTCTGTTGTTCTTGGTTTATTGGACATGACATCCAGAAACACTGAGAATACTTTATCCCCAACAGCAGATATACACTGCCAGATTCCTGTAATGACACAGAAATAACAATCAAAGTCCATCAATGTGTATCCACAGAACGTTTGGCTCCTCGACATATTTGTTAGCCTCCTACGCAGACGTTCTTAGGCTTGTCACGCGTTCCTCCCCACGTGGAGAGTAACGCGTGACAAGCCTAAGAATGTCTGCGTGGGAGGCTACATATTTGTGCTTGCCTAATAATTTTTTTTAAAAAAATATTCTGTGACAGGTCCCAAGGGAAACAGTAAGTTTTGTATCCCGTCGTTCTCAATGTTTCCCGAGGCGGAGCCGGGGGCCAGTCGTTAAGTGTTTTGTTATACCTCCCAACTCAAAATTAGAAAAAACTGCGAAGAAATCGTTTGCTTCACGCCGACTGTCTCATAAATTTGCCGCGGTTTCAAGGAGCACGACCTGATCACGTGCGAGTCAAAAGTTCATGTTGTTGTTTCCCATGGGAGTTAGTGAGTTTTGACCCACGGCACGTGACACGTTTTCCTCCAATCGGAAAACGTATTTGAGTGGGGAGGTATAACAAAGAAATTAATGTTGCTAAATGCTGAGTGTTCATACTGGTCAATGCGCTTAGAGCTCTACAACTAGCTAGCTCACAGGCATACCACTTAAACTGAAAGAAATATATATTTTAAATAAACATTAAGGCTTAAAAATCCCAACCGGTAGGAGACAGACCAGTTAGCAAATTACAACCATGACTGAGAAGTTGAACTAAGGTATACCAAGAAACAACTCCACCTAAGTGGTCAGAGCGGAACTAGAATCCCCGAACTTCAAGTCTGCCGCCCGGCCCTACATACTCGACCATGCTGCCATTCCTAAAGTACAGTTGTTAAGAAATTGAATTGTCCGTGCGTCTTATAAAATGAAGGATTTTTTCGTACCAGCTTTATCCTTTTCAATAGCCTTGTCCTCTAAGTAGTCAAAGATGGAATAAAATTTTCCAGGATCTGAGGAAACCCTGAGATATTCCAGTCGGTACACTGACAGCAAGTATGTGCACTGTCCAAAATTTAATTTGTTCACCAGTGTGACGATCTCAGCTGGATTCCCTAAAGTTTCCAAAAGACTTGTGCGGACTTCATTCAATTCCGCCTGGTGGGAGATAAATAATAAATAAATAAATAAATAAATAAATAAATAAATAAATAAATAAATAAATAAATAAATAAATAAAAACAATCATTTAGAAGATTGAAATTCTAGGGGAACCACTCTATAATGAGACCACCATGGTTTCATTCCCAGAGCAGTTTTGAAGACTAACCAGTTGTACACGTAGATAAGCACACTTTTACTGAAACGATTCCCAGGGTTGTAGCCAGACAGAAATCATTAATTATCAAGAAAAACAAGTTAAAAATTTTTTCATCTGCTTTTTTAACGCAAGGTCTCTTAGAAGATCCTCAAATAAAATACATGTATTAACTTCAAAATTTTCGTAGA
Organism: Platygyra sinensis; assembly: GCA_019787425.1. NCBI lineage: Eukaryota > Metazoa > Cnidaria > Anthozoa > Scleractinia > Merulinidae > Platygyra > Platygyra sinensis. The sequence continues at coordinate 17,119 of JAHPZR010002598.1, forward strand.
GACAAGTGCCTCGGTTCAACTTTTACTGGATAAAGCCCTCATTCCTCAAAATCAGATTACAACTGGTGTTTTCCACAGAGCATGTTACAGCACAACATTAAACAAATACGTGCATGTGTGCATAGCTATGTCTAGCCAGTAAGAGTGTTTGAAGCAAAGCTGTAGGCAAAAAATAAGACTGCAGAAAATAGACAATTCACTAACTGGAGCTACAGCGTCATTCCTCAATGCTGAATTGTACATAAGTTCTGATCTCAGATGACCTGTTCCAAGCAGTAAAGGAGACTTTGACGCAATCTGGCACACACCCTGGTACCACTCATAAGGCCAAATACCAGACCCCTCAACCCCAAAACCCATCACCACACAGTACAGCCAGAAGTCTCGGAACAGCTTGTGAAGGCGTGGCTTGGGGTCGCTGATCACTGGAAGACGCTGCATCACTATTGATATAACAGGGATAAGCACACCAAGGTTTCCAGCACTTGATGAAGCCTGCAACAACAAGTAATAATTAATAACTAGTTGGCATTTGTGTCTGATTGGTTACTTGTTACTTGTAACATCTACTCAAAGCCACTTCAAAAATCTCATACTTGTCTGAATGGATTTTTTTGGCCTGAATCTCTGATGTCTTTTTTCCAGGGAACACTTCAAAAAAAGTATTCTATTTCACTCAGAAATAAGGGTAAAATCTCACTGCTAACTGCAGAAAGATGAATCTTAAGTCTGGTTAAGTTTAGTTAACCTTCATCAGAGATAACCCTTCATCTTCTTAGAGATTCTAAAGGCAATGGGTGATGGGCTAACGTCAAGGTTACGCTTTGAGAGAGGTCTCGAGACTTAAAGCATGACCAGACACAGAAGAGTACAGTGTAACACAGTTTGAGAGACTGATTTTTGAGAGCTTAAAGTTTGCGACACTCTTTGTCAATAAGTTTCATCAATGATCTCTAAAAGTAAAGTAGTGTCTTGCCCTCTCTCGACATCACCCTGTTACAACTTGTTGGCACTTTGTGTCAGAGAAAACACAAAATCACACAACTTTACCTTAGATGTAGCAGGAGCCTTCTCACTGACTCTCTTGCTTTCTAATCCCAGCTGTACAAAGAGCTCCAGAAGCCGTACTAAGTAGTCTTGTAACTGTGCTTCTCCTTGAAGATTTGCGGCTACATTGGAATAGGCATTGATGACAGCAAGGCCACAGTGCCTAAACACAAAAAAGCAAAATAGTACCAAGCTTAACAAGGTAAATTGTATTTCTTTTCCCACTAGCTAATCTAGCCACACACTAAATTTAATGGTTGTGAAAAACATTCATTTGCTGGACTCCTGTCAAAATGTTTTGCAATAGCAAGTGTAGGATAACGGACATAGAAGAAAGTTAAGGCCAGAGATGTACATGTACATGTACTTGAAGTTTGTCAGGATCTAAGTTAAAGGCCAGTGTGATTAAAGTTAGTCTCCTCAGAGACCGTTGTGTGGACATCATGCAATGCTCCCTCCCCCATTGAGTGATGGCCCCAAAATGGGTCTGAAGGAAATTAGCGAGAAGTTGGCGGAAAATAGCTTACAGTGTATTGTTACCAGCAAAATCCCTGCTGCAGGCACACTCTACATTTTGACAGGTGTTGTTGTTGGTGACTTTTGAATTGCAGGTATGTGGACGTGTACACATCACAGATATGTGTATGACCAGACGCTTATTTCTGGACCAGTTCTAGCCTGCACAGGTGGTTAGAGTTTGAGTACAAATGCTTTTAAGGTGGCAGCTGAGCCTCTTAAAAGAGTAGCCAACTGAGCAGGGTCATAATTTTTATTTGGAAAACAACCCTTAGAAAATAAGCGCAACTGTTTCCTCAGTTTTTTCGAGTTCTGCCAATTATCCAGAAGTGTTTCTATAACTCAAAAGAAACACAGAGTGAACAATTATGGCATGAGCAAAGAGACTTCACGTTTTGATGATCAAAGTAAACAAGTTGTTTTCTTTTCTTTTTTCAGTCGTGGTGTTTTCTAAAAGAAATAGAAAACATGCCCCCCTTGTTTCTATCCAGTTTTAGTACAAATCTGCTAGCATTCTATCGTTTCTCTGATTGGCTACATTATTAGATTAGTATGAGCTCAAGATTTCACACATTTCTATTAATTGATAAAAACACAGTCTAAATTACATGTTTTCTATTTCTTAATTGGAGTGATGCCTTACCTGTAACCTTCTGTTTTATCGTTAATGGATGGCTCAGGGGAGTAGGCCATTGAACCTGCATCCACTGTGATCTTCATAAACATGCCCATGATCTGTTGATAACACTGTTCCTGTAATTCAATATCAAACCTTGTTACTAAACTTTTATCTGGTAATATTAATTAAGTATTCTGACTATTATCTGTTGAATTTAAAACATTGTAAAAAATAGTTACTGTTTAGTATACAATCATTTCTTTAATTTAATTTTTCGTAGTAATTACCACATGTAATACACAGTGATCCGTACAGTACAGGACATATAATGTGTTTTAGTGCTCCACAGTTCAAGTGGCAGGATGCACACATGACAATCATCAAATAACATAAAAGGCATAATTGAATGGCTTGGTGCAAGACAGGCGCAAGTGACTTTTGGGTAAATTTTTTTTTCCTTCAAAAGTGCCTGAATTTTTGCATGTGCTTTTCAATTAAGTAGTAAAACATTCCCTTGTATTTTTTTTAGGCTGGTTTGCACTTTGCTTCTGAGAAAAACGAAGTCAAAATATCGAAACGTGCACAATGAACGCATTACAAAACGGAACAAGAGCATTTCAGCCAAAAAAAAAGATACAGGAGAATGTTTTTCTACTAAATTGAAAAGCACATGCAAAAATTCAGGCACTTTTGAAGGAAA
>JAHPZR010002598.1:25000-33177 GCA_019787425.1 Platygyra sinensis
GAACTCTGAAATGTTTTGGCAAAGCGTGTCACCATCTGAAAAAGAGACCACAAACACCACAACGTTTAAATAATCAAATTTAAACTGCCCCAATAAACTGGACAAAAATTCATTTCAGAGAGAATTAAATGCAGGGCTGCAGATGCAGAAGATGCAGAACTTCTTACACACTCATTGGGTAATTTTCAGTGAAAGCTGACATGTTATTAATAATCATGGTAAAAAACAAATTGACTTCACTTTTTAATGCATCTGCCCTGTTACTGACAATAACTTTTGTTATAACATTTGTCGAAGTAGTCTGCAGGATACACTCAGCTATTGCCTTGTGGTTGACAATGAACATTACGAAGGAAATCATGATTGATAACAGGACAGATGCATGAAAACCGGATGTCAATTTGTTAAATAGAATCAGTTCCAATATCAGTGATGGAATAAATCAGCCTAGTTTTTCAATTAACAAAATAATGATAGTGGTCCACAAACAAATAGTTAATGATACAGTTTGGAAGAGGTACCTTGCTCCTCTTGCAAAGCCGCTGTCCACACCATTAAATCAATGCTGGCTGAGACAGTTTGCAGTTTCCATGGCAATGACACTGCACTATTTTCAGATTTCTTTTGAAATTCAGCTTTCACTGTTGTGAAAACCAGTTTTCCAACATTGTGAGCTCTTCTTGCAACACTCACAGAAATACCTAAGATGATCACCAATTATAACAAAATTAAAATCCAGCTGTTTTTGCTAATACTAAATAAATGCAGTAGATGCCCAAGGTTTTTTCTCATGAACGCAAGTACTCCTAAATTAAGCAAGGGCTTCAAAAACACTACAATGCCATGCTTGTTTTCTAGTCGTCAAGTAACTTTTGATGCTCACTTGCTTATACTGCAATTGAGTAAGGGCCGGACACAAGACATACATGTATTCTCGACTGACAACAGAACACTAAATATAATTTATTAATTATAGTGAAAGAATGAAACCTGAATTTTTTCAGGTCATTTCTCCAGTAGTGTTATGGCTGCATTTGCAACATTCATTTTTTCATTATTTAATTGTTACTGTTGGATATCTATTACCATGGAACTAATATAAAAATATAGAGATTTAGCCAATTCTAATTTAAGCATACAAATTAACCTGGACTGAGCCTGTGATTCAATTGAAAACTGGTCAGAACTTCATGGTAGCCCACATATCCATATATGGATAAGACATTCCATATATGGATATATATGGATAAGACAATATGGGAGTGTGCTCTATATGTGGGCTAGCATGAAGTTCTTGCCTGAAAAACAGTACCTGGTCAGCAGTTAACCTTCAAAAAACCATACGACCACAATGAGGACAAAACCTGAGCTGGCGATTTGGTCACATGATATTGGTCAGTGGATACCTTGTTTCAACAGGTGTCAACTGACCATTATATGGATGTCCAATATTAATATCACGACATGGTCAAACTATTAGCTGGAGTATGGTCGCCACGTTGCATGACGTTATTGATGTTGGTTGCACATGCCAGCGATCCTTGACGCTAGCCATGTTGACAATGAAAAAGAGTTACATGGATTTCTTGATGGCCCTTCAGGCCAATGGAGCTCATTCTGAAAGAATGACAAGATGTTTCCAAATGTTCACTTGCAGTACACTACATGTAAGATTACAAGCTGTTACCTGGAGTATTCTGACAGAGATCTCTCAATAATGTGACCATGGATAACATTATGGCTTCACTAAATGACTGGAATGGAAATTTGTTCATTAATGCTCCAGCCTGAGGGAAAACAAAATAATAATATAATAAGGAAGGACAGCTGCTAGTAAATTGTATTTTTAAGTTTATTGATGGTAAGGCAAGACCAGGGGTACTTGCCTTGAAAAGTCTACTATCTACACGGCTAAAAGTCTCCCAGTGCATTGGTGTTGGTGGTTTTTCTCTGAAAAAGTGTAATGCAAAACGTACTGTAAGAAATAGAATCTTACCTGCAGACAGTCTGACAAGACACTGTCTAGACCTTGAAGAATTTGGGAACTAATCAGTTGCTCAACCTGTTCGGAAAAAAAAATTGGTAAGTTGGTGAAATTGGTTTCAACATGAAATCATACAAATTACTTAAAGGAGCTACATTGCGATTACCCATCTTGAAAAGTCTAAGTAAAATTAACCTAAATTTTTCAAATTCTTCATAATTTGTAATCTGTGTTAATCTTCTCCATCCTTAACCATCCTTGCTCTTTATGGTTTATTATTATCACTTTGATGTTTTTCTATGTTTAGTTAGTAAGCTACAGTCTAACATTAATAACATGACCAAAATAAATCAAAATGCCATGACCAAGCTACTTTAATGTAATTATTCTTACATCAGAGAAAAAAAAACAATACTAGATGTGTATCTAAAAAGAGTGATTTTAAACGAGCATTGTTTAACCAAAAATCAAACATACATGTATCACTCTAGCTAGCCACACAGAACACAGACAATCCAGCAAATCAAATAAAACTCCAAGCAAAGGGCTGCTGACAGGAAGCAATTATTTTGCAAGCGAGTCACAACTGGTTTTGGCTTTACTGCTAATGAGGGAGACAAAATGGCATTAAGCTTTTTTTAGCGAATTGCTTAACATAGTAATGCAAAGCCCCCAAAAATGTGAACAGCTTGGATTTGTCCCTCAAGTGAAAACACGCCAAAGAATCTCTAAATGCAGTGCTTGGAATGAATCAAAACAACCTGGTTATCCCCAAATTTAAAAGCTGGGCAACCAACAATACATTTCAGTTTCGACTTGCTCAAAACTGCTCGAATATGCTCTTACATTGAACATGCACATGACTTTAATTAATTTATTACTTACCTTAGTGATAAGGTTATTCAACTGCTCATCAGACAAATGGTAACTATCATCTCTCTTGCCCTGCGGAAAACTCAAGAATCGTCTTGGGGCAGATCGACTTAATGCCCTCGGTAACTGAGGTTCCTTGGGTGTGGCTTGGCCAGAGTGGTTAGGAAACAATAACTGTGTGATCAGGGAGGAGTCACACACATACACACTTGATACGCCAAGGGCTTGTGCCACACCAAGAAGAAGGGGGACGGTTGTGCGACAGAAATTCACTAGAAGGAGAGATACAGGTATCAGGGTCATCACTGAACATTTCATTTCTCCATACAGTTTAAAGTGTTCGTTAAAAAAAAAAGATTCGAGTGCTGAGTAGACAGACCAACAGGGGAACAGATAGTAGACCAACTGGAAGGTAGGCAGACAGACAGACAGACTGGTTAACTACACTGTAGCAGGCAGGTAAAGACAGACAAAAAGACTGGTTGATTAGCAGGCAAATCCATGTAGACAGACAGACAGACAGACAGACAGACAGGGAGCAGACCAGCTGGAATGTAGACAGACAGACAGGCTATACAGAATGGCTAACTAGCAAGCAGGCAGACATATACAGACATCAGACCAGCTCTGACCAAGGTACACTGTACAAGGTGTAGGCAGATAGACAACGTAAAGGTCAAGTCTGCATTCAAGCCAAGTGGCCCATCAGGCCGGAGCTTATCCCGGCTTCTGTAGCATGAAGCGATTGGGAGTATTTCTACTCCCCCCTGGATGGGATGCTAGTCCATTGCAGGTTTATCCCCAGTATTAAATTCGCCGGTACCCATTTATACACCTGGGTGGAGAGAGGCACCGTGAGAGTAAAGTGTCTTGCCCAAGAACACGACACAATGTCTCCGGCCAGGGATCGAACCCGGAGCGCTCGCTCCAGGGTCAAGCGCGCTAACCATGAGGCCACCGCGCCTCCCACAGGCAGATAGACAAACTGACCTACAAATCAGTATATTGTACATATAGAAAGGCTAAGGTATGGATTAAGCTTAAAACAACTGATAAGACTTAAAGCTGGATTTCTTAATAGGTTGATGGGCAATGGGGAGGCCAATATACACATACACTGTACTATGCTCAAATGAATCTGACTCACCTCTTTTGTGCTCTACCAGCTCTGGATAAGCACAACACTGATCAACTAATGTATTGAACAAACTCAGTTGCATTTTAATGATGTCCCCATCCAAGCTATTATCTTTAGCTGCTAATCCACTCATAAGAGTCACAAAGCAAAATGCAAATTCACCAGCCAAAGGACTCTTTGTTAGAGAAACAGGTTCCCTAGCCTCCACCCATTTGGCATTTGGAAGACCTTTCAGTACATCTACCAAGTAAGGTATTATCTTTTCCTTGTACTGCAAATAAGAATGGAGCTCGAACAAACCCAGAGCCAGAATACCGTCAGTACCACGTTGATCAAGGATGAACACATCACTTGGTGTTGATGGATTTGCCGGACACAGACGACTTAGCTTCTTAACCTAAAAAATAAAATTTGTTCAGATGTCAATAGCTGATAAAAGTGTGTTGTTCTACGAAATATTCATACTTCACAAGAAAGTTTTTTGGCTTGAAACCCTCATTTCTCTTTAGCTTCAATTAATTTTCCTTCAAAATTCCTAGCATATTTGAACCCCCATTCCACCACCCTCACAACTTTCTGAGCTCTAAGAAGTTTCAAGGAACTTCAATAACTCACTTATGATATACTGTATTAGAAAACAGTCCTAAGAAAGCACACGTGCTGATTGGTTAAAAATCGTGTTTGTATAACTCGATGGAGACACAGAACTAGCGCATGCTGTTGACGTAGTGTAGCGCGAGGAAAGAGAATTTACATTTTGATAATCAAAGTTATCAAGTTGTTTTCCTTTTTCTCGTCGTGGTGTTTTCTAAAAGAAATAGAAAACACGTACTCCATGTTTCTATCGAGTTATACAAACACTCATGAAAATTTGGGAGAACTCGAAAAAGCTGTGGAAACACTCGCCTGCGGCTCGTGTTCCCACAGCATTTCTCGTTCTCCCAAACTTCCACTCGCCTTTGTATAACTCGATAGAAAACACGGTACATGTTTTCTATTTCTTAATTAAAGTTCAGCTGATAGTGAGGCCTAGAGGACACAAACAAAAGAAACGAACACATTGAATTTCCTTTTCATTGTCTTCTAAACCTCGCTGCCATGCTGCATTTTAATACATCAAAACTGGTCTATTGCATGAATATTTTTTGGAACCACACATTAGGCAGCTTCAGAAAATATCCACAACCAACCAAAGGAGAATCACCGGAATTTTCCAGGGAAGAGGGGACTCAAAACAGACAAAGGAAAGTATGAAGTATAACTAAAATATCTGTAGGGGTGGGGAGGGTACTTGACAAAGTTCAATACAGTGAGGCTCCGCCCCGAGGTCCAACCACTTACCCATTTATATACCATTTTGGTAGAAAAGGTACCCCTTTTATATAACTTTTATTGAGAAAAGGTACCCTTTTCACATACCTACTTTAAAGAACTGCATCCCCTTTCTAAGCCCTTGTAATTAAGTTAACGAACAATATTACGGGAAAACATCAAGCATTATCAGAAGAAATGCTAAGCAAACGACAAGTGTTATTTATTCACTTCACGCTGTGAAACAACCGATTTCCCTACCCTTTTACTAACCTTAAATTGTGAAATCTCTACCCTTCTATGTACCTGAAGCCTGAAAAAGGTACCCCTTTCAGGCAGAGCCTCCCTGGATAGGCCAACATAGGGAGTACTCCCCCCCTCCCCCCTCCCAGGACTCCTAGTCGCTTCATGCTACATAAAGCTGGGAAGCATTTGGGCTGTATGGGCAAATGGCCGAGTGCAAATAAAACCCCCTCTCATGGTGCATACTACTTGTTGAAAGAATGCTTCCCAAATTACTTCATGTCTGGAAGTTACAAAGTGTCATTTGTACAGTAAATACTAGCCAGTCTAAGAAAATTCATTCAACAAGTGGTGATTTCCTCTCCCGTTTTACCTAAACCCTTAGCAGAAATTATTCCTTTCTCTCCCCAGCCTTCCTCTGCTTCAAAAACTCAAGATGGCAGCCAACCATTTCAAGAAGAAACTAATTGTAATGTGTTTCCACTTAAATACGCTTGCACTGCAGACTAACTATTTATATTATGTTAAACTTATAAATGATTTTCTGCAGCGAATTCACTCCACGTAAACCTAGAAGTAGGTTACAGCAGTAGATTTTAAAACAGCTGATAATAATCGTCAAATTAACATGTATATAGATGTATATGCTTTTCGATTTTGTTTGGATCCACGTAAAATCCTCATAAAATGGTCTCTTTGCGTTGTGCAGTTGGCCGATTTTACTCTTTTAGCTTCTCTTCAAAATTATAACTTACCGATACGAATTGTCAAATTTTAAGCTTAGTAATACATGGACCCACATGCGAAGTCAAAATTTGTAGTTATCATACATATTACAGCAATCCAATCCAATGAGTATATAGAGAATATTTCCCACTGATCTATAATTCTTACCTTTTCCCAAGGTGCTGGATCTAAAGCAGCCAAAGAGCAGGCTAAATGTCGCAAAGATTCAGCTGGTCTCGGACCGTCCACCGCCATTTTGTTTGGTGGTGTCCGTGGGCTGATCGGTGGGTAATCGTAGTAAGTTCGTGTTGCACTCGGGTGCTTTCCGTCATTCTTTCCGTCACAAAGAGCCAGTTGAGCCCACGGTATTGGAAAGCAACATGAGGAACTGTTCATGTTGCCCCGAGAATGAGAGAATATCCCGAAAATTCTTGGTTTTGAACTGAATGCGGTTAGAGGACCTTAGAATCGAAAGCTCCACAAGTTTTTTTTCCAGATATAATAATGAAATTTTTCTAAAAAGAAAACGATGACATGTCAAAATCATGTCAGGCGGTTTCGACAGCTAGCCTCACCTCGAATACCAGTATACCAAGTAATTTACACCCTGAATTCAGCGAAATTGATAACGGAGCATCCAAAACTCGAAAACGAAAAAAGGCAGAAATTGAAAGCAAACAAATAGAGCTGTCAAAACTAAAAATAGGCTAAGAGAAAAGTCAAAACTCGAACAGAAAGCAGTCAAGAAGTTCTTCAACTAAAGCTAAAAAACGAAAACAACTAGAACTCAGCAGCGGAGGCAGGAAAAACTCAGGTTTAACGGGGCAAGGAAATTTGCTCTTGGGCAAGTGAAAACGGAAGTTTGGTGGTCTGGTAGGCAAGTGCCGAAATTATCTCAGTGGTCTTGTCAAAGATAAGTAAAACGTACAAGGCATGGATTAATTTAAAATACATCCATTTAATTTGTCACAGTGCAGTGTCCTTTTACCCTGTTTAGTACTACATGTAGTTCTGTAACGTCGTTTTGTTACAGTCTATCACTAACAGGAGCCCATGACCCTGGTTTGAATTGTGAGAGCAACAAAACGAAAGTTGACATCAGCGCATCCCCATTAGCGTCTTATAAGGAAGTATCCCCTCTCCTTCCCAGACAGATAACCTCGATACGAATGGTGTTGCCGGCCACGCGGTTTAAATATGTAGCCTGGCCTTGTCCAGCCACATTTACGTTTTGCTTTTTAAGACACCAATCGTGACACTATGTCTCCTTGCGCCACCCGCCACGAAAAAAAAGGACGCCTGATCGCAGGTTACGAAACACGTGATTTGGCAGCTCGTGTTTCGGGGCGCAAGTGAGTTCAAAGTACGGAACTTCTCAATAAGGACGAAACAGCCGTCCACTGTTGCAGTCCATTGCTTTATAGGTTCATGTCGTGTTGCTGAAACGTCTTTCACGTAGTATCAGCCTTACAGTCCCGCGGTAAAATGTTTCTCGAACAACTCAACTTGTGGCGAATTTCTTCTTATTTTTGGTCCTTACCAAAAAAAACTATTACAGGGGGAAGTTTTTCGTTCGAAAATGAATGCATCTGTGTCATGTTACCCAGCTCGTACACTTGATATGTAGTGTGATAGTATGATGACTTGTTACGCTAGGCCGACGTTGCAACTTTCTGCAGAATTTTACTGCTTGTTCGAATGCGAAACTATGTGATTCGGCGGGCGACAACTCGGCAAGTGTTAACTCACGGCTTCTCTATTTATACGATAATTGCAGAAATTCTCGCGCGCTCATTGGCTAATTTTTATTGTCAATAAGCGGACAGACACATGAATTTATAATTTATGCAATGCGTCAACGTACGAGAGCGGACAATTTGACAATTTGTTATCGTAAAATCA
>JAHPZR010002599.1:0-5000 GCA_019787425.1 Platygyra sinensis
AGGGGTGGATTTAGGGGGAGGGTGCAGGGAGTGAGTACCCCCCCCCCCAACACACACAAGATAAAGGTTTCTTGTTCGTATTCTCTTGTGTTTACCTCGCCAATCAGTTATGCCATTCCTTGGTGGTGTCCCCTCTCTGAGAAAAATCTTTTATCCACTCTTGGACACCCAAAAGTGTAAACATTATAGTATCCTGTCATGATCCCCTTGGTTTAACGGTGAGCGTGTAGGTAAAGTTTTCGTTTCGATTTTTCAGGGGCTGTATGGACGTAGCTGGACCAAGATAGCAAGCATGATTGATACTCGAACAGCACTCCAAGTGAAAAACTATGCCAAGCAGTATTTCAGACAAAAGGTAAAAAACATTAGCTACCAGACTTCAATTCTTCTTACGGCTGTGAGGCAGACTGACGAACTTTCAGTGGACACGTATCTCTACAGCGTTTGTGATTGGTTCTTGCTCGGCTTTGAATTGTCGCGCTTAATTAACGACCAATCAGATCAGGCGGATTTGCGTAGAGTAATACGTCATCGGCGTTGAATTTCTCCGATCCAGTCCCCTGCGAGTCACTTACAGGTTACGGAGGGCTTGATGACGCACGGGCTACACAAATCACAACAAAATTTTGCAATATTTCTACGACTCGTGTTTTTACAGGTTTCAATGTTTTGTGTATTTAATCTACATTCCACAGACTAAAGCTCTCACAGAGTCCCAAGCAATACAAGGAAGTATAGAAGAGAAGTCCACGGACAGACTTGCCCTTGCGGATGAAGAGGATGTGGTAAATGAAAATAGTGTTTTAGAGGATGAGCAGGTCCTTCAGTCTGCATTTGTGTCGTCGCCTGTTGATAAAGACAGACCACAGAATGAATCAGACGAAGATGTTGAAGTAGATATTGATGGATCGGACAGCGATGAGGTTAATCCTTGTTTAATTCCAGGTAATAATATAAACGTTTTGGGTAGTCATTAGAGAGAGGCCATTTTAATAATTAACCAAGTCATTGCATGCAGTAAAACACAAAAAGCAGCTGAAAGACTTACTAGACTACTGGGTAACGCATAATTTAACCAATGAGAATTTGGCGCAAAAACACACTTCCTGTACGCTCTCTCCCATGCCCTCACGGTTAATTGGGAAACAAACGGCCAGCCACCCAAGGCTGATTAGCCGCGCTGTAATATCGAGGCCTGGGAACTGGGAACTAAACAACATGAAACCTCATAAAAGCTCGAGAAAACGGGAGTAAGTGACTGTTTTTATTACTGGTTTGCCGCAGATTGGTTTGTTTGTTGATTATTTCGATTTTCGGCTTCGGCAATAGGGTTAGGCGTGATTTCCGCTGCTCTCTTAGGTTCGGTTCCCGAATGTCCTACTCGAGAAGAGGAAGTGATTGAGCTCGGAAGGAGGAGCGCGGGCTCAATTTCCCGAATAGCGGCTGGTAATTGAGCCTGCAATAGGGCTTTATGTTAGAGCAGTATCTAAATCGAGTGTTCGTTTCAGGTCAAACCACGTCTTGCCCCGATGCGGTTTACTCAGCTCTCGTTCGAGCTGCAGCTGTGGAAAATCAGCAGGTGAAATTAGTTACTTAATTTAAACTTTGTGCGCACAATTATTTTGAAAAAAAAAACAGATGCAATCTGGTTTGATCGCAAATTTAGAATTTTGATCTGCATTTATTGGCTGTAAGTTTGAATCATATCTCGGCTGTTGGCAGACGAAACAAACGAAAGTTTACATTTTCTACAAGAAGGAGATAGGGCTTTGCCAAGACGGGTTATCAATTAAGGCCCGGATTTGTTCATGGTTCTCGCAATTTAATTGTGAAGTGTTATGGAATTCTTCTCGTTTGTTATTTTCAGGATTTATTGGTCGGCGAAAGCGATTTCACCAGTTTAGGAAAGGATCATTTTAATGAAGTAATAATGGATGCGTCGACATGTCCACCGGAGCCAGGAGGTAGCGGCTCTGATATCCTCGATGTCAAGGGTCCATTTACTGAGGTAGAAAAACCAGCTAAAGAATATGATATCCCTGAGCTACCCTCTTCAAGTTTGTGTGAGAGGACCACTAATCCTAGTGAGGAACGTAAACTTGACAACGAGATAAAAAATAATACGGATCACACAGATAACTTAGGTTATGTGATAGAAGATGACTGCCGTTTGACACAAGACTATGTACAATGTTCGCCTCCTGAAGGTAACCATTTTCTTGATGACATCCGCAATAAGAATTTGGTTCTGGAAAACACTCGGCCCTCACTAAACGAACATACGACTGAACAATCTTGTGAGTTTGCGTCGGGTGAAAAGTCTACCCTTGATTTCGTTAGTGTTAACAATGCTACAATCGATGTAATCGCTTCCAGTCCACAGCAACCACTGCCCAATGACAAGGACTGGGCGCCAGTAACATGTGGTGAAACCACCAGCTCTGAATTTATAGCGTTCTTAGACCGCGAACAGCCTGCGGCAAACGTCAACTTCGATACTTCAATTCTTATCGACAGAAATATTATACAAGAAGTAGAAAAAGAACATAATATGGAATTTTTTATGGGGCGGGCTCTCAAGACTCCGGAAAGATACATGAAAATTCGCAACTATATTCTGGAGATGTGGGAGAAAACCAAACCGAATTTTCTTTTCAAGACGGCCGTGCGAAGCGGTCTTCGAAACTGCGGTGATGTGAACTCTATCGGAAGAGTACACGCTTTCCTAGAGGACATTGGAGCAATAAACGAAGGTTGCCTTGATAGACCAGTTCCCCGGATTAGAGAGCAAGGCGAGGTTACCAATGTAAAGGAAAACTTCCACATGGAATCCTGGGTAAATTCGTTAAGACCCAGGAAGAAGCGTCAAAGAAATATGGACGGAGACTGGGTCGACTCTAGCAAAGCGGAAGGGACGACGATACAGGTAACAGGGAATTGCTCCTTGTATCGGTAGTGTATTTCCCCTCGTATTGCCTCGGTTTTAAGGCGAGTCTTGGTACAAAAATACGTTTCAGTTGCGCGAACGTGAGCATGCAAGTAATCGCTAATTGTATGTGATCTTTTATAACTTCTGACGGAAACCAATCGAAAGAGAGTCGTGTGTTGCTATTATATGTTTCGTTGGTATCTTGTTGTGGAGGTTCTACATTGTGAAAACAGTAGAAGCCTTCTCTGCTCCTCCCAACCAATATAAACTGAAAAAAACGCGTAACCTGTGCGTCCGGAGAACATTTTCACTCATAGATGTGTCTGCTTATGGAAGATTAAAAATGTGGTATCTTTAACTGGATGCATTGAACCATGAGTTCAAAAAATATTGGAAAATGCCAAATGAGAAAGGGGAAAAAGCTACAAGTACCAATTGAATACCAAATCGTACACTCTTATTGTTCGGCCATTTCAACTTGAGTAAAAATAACAAACTGTGGTTATAAACATAACGAGACAACGCATGTTGCAAAAGCTTTCATTTCTGAACTTGACATTTCGTATGTTATTAGTCTTCGTGTTTAAATTTAATTGTAGTATTGGTAACCGTTACTTCTGAAGATGTATGTCGGAGCATACTAAACGTCAAGCTCATAAATGAAAGTTTTTATATGCGTTGTCTCGTTATGTTTATAACCGCAGTTTGTTTGTTATTTTTACTCAGTTGAATGCCATTTGTTTTTCAGCATTTGTCACCAGACAAGCAAGAAGATGAGGCCCATAATGAAAAGGGCTCTCCGTCAGTACCCAGGAAAAGGCCCGTGCGAAATAAGCCCTCTTACGACCCGTTCCTGCTTGTTCCGTGCCGCAAGTTCTCAACACGTAGCGCTGTGCCTTTTGATGTGCTTATCCAATCAGAAACCTTGGTGGTCATGGATACGCACGCGCATATGTCAACTACCGAGGTGATTGGTCTGTTAGGGGGCACTTATTCGCACGATTCGAGGAAACTGAAGGTAATAAATGGCCTCGTAATACAAGTTTATAATTTCTTTCTTGTAAGTTGAAAAGAGGTAGAGAATCATGCAGACTTTAAAACGAACTTGTGTCGTAGTCGTTCTTTGCTGTAACTGTTGCTTAATTCTTCGCCCACTCGAGTTCGTAAGAGACTGGACCCGAAAACTTCTATACTGATCATGCAGCTTTTCTGATTGGTTGTTTCTTGTATGCACGCGTGATAGATTGGTAGATCGTTCCTGTAATTTTTCCCTGTGGTTTCATCAGGTTTCCAAGGCAATACCTTGTCGGAGTTTGAGCACAGGACTGCAGTGTGAAATGGATCCTGTATCCCAGACCCAGGCCTCTGAGGAATTGGCGTCGCGAGGACTGGCCGTTGTGGGCTGGTACCACTCTCACCCAACATTCGCTCCTATTCCCTCCGTTCGTGATATCGAAACTCAAGCCAAATTCCAGGTATTTTGTTTTAGAATACAGACTTGTGGTAAATATATTTTGTAACGTTTCACTAATAGCTTTCATTTGGCGTGAAAAGATGCTAGGATATTTCTCCGCGGACAAATATCCTAGCATATTTTCGCCCCAAATGGAAGCTATCGTGTTTATTATCCTTCAAATATTTTTTGCAACGCGCGGAGTTTTGAAATTGGAGAATTAACAACTATTCACCGAAGTGGAGGTGGCTAGCGGTGGATATTTACCGAGCTGCGAAGCCGCGAGGTAAATATCCAACGCTGGCCGCTGACACTGAGGTGATTAGTTGTTTTAGTATATACTAAAACACTGAGATAATATACACGACAAAAAATTAATTTGGATAATTTCTTCACTTGTCACGGATACAAACTGGGACGCCATTTTTTTCCCGAGTTGCTCGGAGGTAAATAGCACAGGATTTTCGGAGTTTGACGAGTCAATATGTAAGTCAATATGTAAGACAATCAGCGCGCGCGTTTAACACTATCCACTGTTTTAGTATATACTAATCTTGGATATTCCCCAGTTTTAGCTGGGAAATATTCGGTCACGTGACGTGTTTAGACCAATCGCGC
>JAHPZR010002599.1:10000-12500 GCA_019787425.1 Platygyra sinensis
AAATTGAATGGCTTGGTGCAAGACAGGCGTAAGTGACTTTATCGGGTAAAATTTTTTTTCCTTCAAAAGTGCCTGAATTTTTGCATGCGCTTTTCAATTTAGTAGAAAAACATTCTCATGTATGTTTTTTTTGGCTGAAATGCTCTTGTTCCACTTTGTAATGCGTTCATTGTGCGAGTTTCAATATTTTGACTTCGTTTTTCTCAGAAGCAAAGTGCAAATCCGCCGAAAAAAATACAAGGGAATGTTTTACTACTTAATTGAAAAGCACATGCAAAAATTCAGGCACTTTTGAAGAAAAAAATGTTTACCCGAAAAAGTCACTTAAATGCCTGTCTTGTACCAAGCCATTCAATTCAAGACCTCACCTGTTGGTGACTGCTCCAGTTTAACTGATACTGACCTGTAGGCATACATTCTAAGTTCTAGTTAAAGAAGCTAACCTGTAAGCATAATTTCTAACAAAAAAACATCATTTTTAGTGCAGAGCAAATGAAAATCAATGAGCAGACATCCCTGGCATTACTGTAAAGATACTACAAGGTTAATGAGCTGGCAACCAAAAAAAAAATTAAATCTGGGAGATTGGCAATTTTGCTTGCTTGACCTTACAAAAGATAATGTTAAAACTAGAACTCCACTAACTCAACAAAAAAACTTCATAAATTTCAACATTTCCCCAGAAGATACATAAAGCAACATGTCATGTACACTGTAGTGTACCGAATGCAATTCCAGAATGCAGACTGAGATTTTTTGCTGGTGACAATGTATTGGGGATTGTTTAAATTCTTGTTTGTTTATTTGTTTGTGTGTTTTGGCTGCATTATCAAGGAAACACTACATGGAGAAATTAACCACAGGATGTAAAGGATACTGTTCTTCTAAAATCATCTTTTCAATGGTTGACCTGCTTTTGTCATCAGTGCAAGGATCCAAGGACCAAACCTGTTGAATTTAAAGTTCTTTAATGTCTAGTGACGAAAAGGTCAAATCTTATTATTAATCTCTGTACAATTCTGTTTATGGGAGAAAGTGTCAAATGAATGCCATCATTTAGTGATCTGTTTGTATGGCCCTGACCAACATTTATAGATGTTATAACCCTGCTAAAAAAAGTCTGAAGGATCTCTGGTACATGTACACATCTTTCAAGATCTTCTAATCCCTGCCAAAGATTCCAAAAGAGGTGTTTTAAGGATCTACACTCTTGTATAAAGTAACCTTTGACAGATCTTAATAAATCCTTGATAGGAAGAGAATCTCCCAAATATCTACACTGCAAGCAAAGATCACTGGAAAGATCATTGTAAAGATTCTTTCATGACGATTGTACCAGGATCCTGTAAGGTCCTCAAGGATCCAACAAGGCTTCATTGCAAAAACTTTGTTCAAGATAATACATGAATATACTCAAAGATCCTTGTGCAGGTCTTTCAAAATCTTCTTGCATGAGGGATAAAGGCATTAGAGAACTCCGAATGAAAATGATCATGCTCTGAGATCTTGACATATTGTGCATAGAGCTAATTTATGAATCAAAAGACAACTAATACATGTATCTGTATCTATGGCAAAGGGAATTAACAATCACCACATATGTGAAGGAACAAAATAGGAAGTAAATGTGCCTAAATCACTATTGGGATAAAAAAAGAGAAGAGACTGGCCCTAAACACCTCAACACTTTGTTATACTATCAAGTGCATTTGTCAGTAAATTTGCTTGGGAAAATAAGGTTTGCACATGGAAAAAATATACAAATGTAAGGAAAATTCTAAAAATTAACTGAGCATATTCTAGCCAAGCTACATCTTTCAAACTTGGTGAATACAAGCTTCTACATGTATCTAGTATTTTAACCTTGCAATTCACAAATTGTGTAACATTCAATTTTGGAAAAAGTTATTTGCCATCTCCCATACAAACACCATGATTTCTGACCGCTTTGCCTACCTGTCAAGTCGACAGCAAACCATGATATGGCTGTCAAAGTGACAAGAGAACTCAAGAAGAAGAGAAAAACAATGACTGGTCAGCAGCTGCTACTGATACAGCTGTAGTCGCCTTTTTCATAATTTTTTCAGCTTTTATCACTTCCATGCAGGCTTTGATAACAGAAATTGGGCTTGTTAAAACTTCTTTAATTTGTTAAACGGTGTAAGTGCATGAACGTTCACACTCACGTACAATATAATACGTCGTGGATAACATATAAAAGCTAGTTTTTAAGAGCAAATGTCCACAAAAATCAAATATAGTCCGGTAAGACTTGAAAAATTAAATTCGCCCTACTTTTGCATATAAGTAGACCTCAGTAAAGGTAAAAACGCCATGTGTTTTCTTTCATCAAATATTTCGGTATTTCCGAGAAAAACGACATTTTCGATTTCACGTCCTGGCATCAATTTAGCGAGTCCCAACCGGGCTGAAAATCGACGATTTTCAAATGATTCGCGTGTCGCATTTATTGAGTGCAGGAAAGTTGTAATACAACCAA
>JAHPZR010002599.1:17500-30257 GCA_019787425.1 Platygyra sinensis
TTCTTCATCTGATTCCGCCATCTTGGATTTTGGGTGCGAAAGAGACTGGAACGAGACGTTTGATAAGGGAGGCCTGTCCAGGGGAGGGTGGGATTACGAATGAAGCTCTCTAGATCTCTCGGACAAAGAGCACGTCTTTTCTTAATTCCTCGGCCATTAAGCAACCAGCAAATTACTGGAAATGGTTTTAGGACAAATTCATGTATTCTGTAGATGTGAAAATAATTTCTTGCATGAATGTTACCAAAGTTTCCCACCCTCCCACCGTCAAATTTGAGTAAATGTCCAGACTTACTAATTTTGTCTATTTTTTCTGACGGTAGAGGGCCAAGTCTTCGCATTATTTTCGTTTGTTTGTTTGTTTGTTTGTTTGTTTATATCAGTCAAGTCAAATGTTTTATAAAAATTTTGTGTTGCTCGCGCGACGTCACGCGTGTAATGCGCGTGACAGAATGCCACACAAAAAAAATTATTCGGCCACGGGTGAAGAATCTTGGCACCCCGCAAACCTGTAACTTTACACCCCTGGGCTATATTTGAGAGGTTTCGTTGTTCATGTCTCTTGGAGACGGATTCACTTCAAAATCAACAACATTGATCACAATTCCAAGTTGAAACGGCAGAAGCAGCTTGTCAAGGGCTGTGGATGATTCATTTCTTCTTGCGCAAACATGTCTTCCGATGAAGAAACGCTGCCGGATGATGATGGATTGCCTGATCTCGGTGAATACGACGGCGAAAGAAACGAGCTAGACGAAAGGCACGGATTTGGACGAGCGAAGCTGCCTAATGGAGATACTTATGAAGGCTATTACGAAAACGGGAAGCGTCACGGCAAAGGAGTTTACAGGTAAATTGTGTCGTAAAGTCACCTATCTTTTATTACTGCCTGATACGCCGCGCACGTTCCCGCAGTGCGCTATGTTTGATTGAATGTTATATATGTTTGCCTCTCAATCAAAGCATTGAAGCGATCGCATAACAGCATAGTAAATGGAGGAGACCCCTCCATTAACTATGATAACAGCAGATAAACATTTCGCATAGGCCTATGATCTCTTTCAAATTTCCAGTCCATCTGTGTTTTTTTTTTAAAGACGACTACAGTAACTCTACACTACAAGCATTCTTACACAAGAATATAATCGCGCAAAGAAGTAGGCGAACGAAAGAGAAAGACTTCTGTGAGTAGCTCACTCATGCCCTTAAGGCTTCGTTGTCTGCAACCCTGGCCGATTCTACCAGTCGGCTTATGGTTTAGACCTAACATATGTAATACGTAGAAAAATGATAACAAACTGAATTTTATGCCCCGAACTTTGAGGATATTGCATGTTTATTAGTGATGTCGCTTGACGTGAGATGGGTTGACGGAGATAAGCCTTTGTAACTCGAACTGAGATAAGATTGGACGAACCTCTACCGAGGCGTATAATGCCGCTTCGACTTCGAAAATTCATTTTCTTTTCATGCAACAAAACCATCTAAAGATCTTGAGCTCCATTGTAGTTTCCAAATAGTTGAAACAGGTATGATTCCTTGAAAAACTGATGCTATGTCAGCCACTTCGTCATTTCCTTCCCGAAAGGTTGTCACAATACAGCACTAATTATGTCACGCGTTGTCTTTGAAGTGAACATATAATACCGATAAAGTTTTTCTTCTCTCCATTATTCTGCTCTTTTTTTCAATAAAAAATTTTGCTTAAAATTTTGATACCCTCACGAGTTTGCTCACTGATTTTTAAGTTCCGCCTTTTATTATTATACTGCTACTTGTATAATTTTACGCCTCAGCGTGCCTGCAGTTTCACCGCAAAATGCACTTAGAAGATAGAATCATTCAATCATAACTATAAAAAAATTGAGAAGTCACGCGATGAAGACTTTGCGAGCTGATCTCAACATACAACTTCTCTTTATTGACAAATGTCGTCTCACTGTCCTATGTACAGGCATATTGTAAAACATGGAGTGGAGTGGAGTGGAGTGGACTGGAGTGGATTTGTAAAACATGGAGTGGATTTGTAAAAGGTGGATTTGTAAAACATGGATTTGTAAAAGGTGGATTTGTAAAAGGTGGATTTGTAAAAGGTGGATTTGTAAAACATGGATTTGTAAAAGGTGGATTTGTAAAACATGGATTTGTAAAAGGTGGATTTGTAAAAGGTGGATTTGTAAAACATGGATTTGTAAAAGGTGGATTTGTAAAAGGTGGATTTGTAAAACATGGATTTGTAAAAGGTGGATTTGTAAAACATGGATTTGTAAAAGGTCGATTTGTAAAAGGTGGATTTGTAAAAGGTGGATTTGTAAAACAATTTGAAATTAAAGCGCGCGACGAGAAAAGTACGGATTTTTTTTTTCGCGCAGATCAAATCGAAAACCGTGCGGGGGACAATAAGCGGCAAGCACGTAACACTTTTGAAAGAAAACCGGATGTTATCCCACAGTATAATTAATCAGACGTTTGTGCAAGCGGCTAACAAAATCAACTGTTATTTAATTCCATAAATCTTTGTTTTTTCTAGTTTGTGCAAAAGGTGGATTTGTAAAAAAAATTATTAAACAAAGGTAAAACAATAAACTTTATTTTATTTGCAGATCCTTCTGGCAAACAATATCAATGGTATACATTTCAAATAATTACATGCATTTACTTTTACATACATTCCAAAAAATTCATTCTTTATTTTTACTATTAATTCACTTAACATTAACTGTAAGGAAAGCATACAAAGAAATAATTCCTCCATATTTTATCACAACGTATTGTAACACTTCTTGGTCAGAAACGGATGAATTCGAATCAATAAACTGAACTGCTTGAGCCGGTGCTACACGTTTGTTCCACATTTTTTTTGTTGAACGAAATATTGTAAATTTCTCAAACATCAGTTCAACAACAGCAACAACAACAACAACAACGACAAAGAAACATGGGTGCTACACGCTTTAACACTGCTGTTTGTGATGCTCCCCTGACTCGACAGGTGATCGAAAAAAAGATTCCCGCTATACTCTTCAGCTATGGACAAACAAAGACGGAAAATGCAAAATTTGCGCGATTTTCATAGAAACATCATTTTTTTAAGTTCAAGCACCAAGCAGGGCGCAACAAACGCTTTTGACAAACGTGCATAGAGAAGCACGAGGCGCTTAATTCTCAAGTGCTTATATAACTCAACAATGCACGAGAACAAGTTCTTTATTTATTTTATAAAGGCCCGGCCAAACAAGAAGTGAACGCGTTACCTGTGAAAGAGCTGAACAGATTTTCGCCGGAAAAAAACATTAACAACTGCCAATTCCAAGTCTTCAACGAGTCAGTGATTTTTTAGGGTGAAACACGACACAGAATGATAATCGAGAGTGGCAAAGGGTTAGATAAGGGATGATAAACTGTTGTGTAAAGTTTAGTTGAGCACATGCATGCATATTCTTTGTCAGGTTCAAAACTTTCAAACATCGCTTGTTTTCCACGCGAGCTTTCCATACGAGCGCATCAGATGTTTTGATTTTATCATCAAGCTGTTCACGAGAACAAGATTTTCACTTGAAGCATTGAGATCATTTGTATTTGTCAAATGTAGTGATCGCCAAATAAACAGGTTGCACTGGCAAAGTAGTTTTCTGTTTCTGGGGATCGGACTTCTGATTTGCATATTTGACAGCACTGGTGTCACGTGAACTCACCGGAAGTTCTTTCTATTTCGCGCGCTTTGCCAATCTGAAGCCATATAATAAGTATATGTAATCGCATGGGGCCGAGGGCAATTAAGGATTAATTTCACTTGTATTTTCAAAGTTTTCCAAATTGCCCTCGTCGCTTCGCGACTCGGGCAATTTTGTGAAAACTTTGAAAATACTCGTGAAATTAATCCTTAATTGCCCTCGGCCCATGCGATTACATATACTTATAACCTTGTTTGCACATAATGGGGCATTTGGCATATGATGTTTTGAGATCATTTTTATCGTAGTGCTGGTTGCAGACGAGAGTATTGCCCGGCTTTAAATCTCGGTGGGCAATACCGTTGCTGTGAAGGAACGCTAGTCCAGTTACTACATCTTTTGCGCAAACCAATAACAAATCCGCGAATGCCGAAAAGTCAAATTCGGCGTCCACAAAATGGAAGAAGTCCTCCAGCGTTGACACTTTCTTCTCTACACCAAGTGGACCGAAATCAAAGCAAGAATACTCCATCATAATCGCATGGGGCTCCAGGCAAAACTTTAAGAAACAGGAGATGTTTCGGTGACCTTTCACGGCATACAATATAGCGGCTTCCTTTTCAAAACGTCGTTTGGCATCTGCAGCCTCCCCTTTAAGTTTCTTAATAACAACACATTGCTCCTCGCCGGTGCATTTAGCTAAATAAACTGTTCCAAAAGTTCCTCTTCCTAGTTCTTCCTTTAGGCTTATAGAATTCCACCTAAACTCTGGTAAAGATAACTGCCGTCTTCGCTTTTTAAGAGAAAGAGATGGAAGCTTGAAAGCCGCCATCTCGATCTCAAGCGCGCCGTGTAAACTTTCGCGCTAGAATTAAAATTATGCAAGATTTTATAGGTCAAAGGTCAAACATTCACTCCAGCGCAGAAATGGGTTCTTTTTCATGCGGACCTCCAAGGAAGACACGAAGTTTCGTAATTGGTCAATTTCGATCCAAGCTAAAAATAACTGGGTTTAGTTTATGAGCGAATCTCAAGCAAACAGTTAATTAGTTTCAACCTTAATCTCTGGAAGACCTTGACGTTATTGTTTCTTCTGTTATTGTGCGTCCTGATTTCGCTGGTTTTCATTGTCACGCCATTCAAAATAAATCAAAAAAGAAATCAAAACTTGTTAGCCGCTTGCACATCTTCTGGTTATTATATAACATCCGGTTTTCTTTCAAAAGTGTTACGTGCTTGCCGCTTATTGTCCCCCGCACGGTTTTCGATTTGATCTGCGCGAAAAAAAAAATCCGTACTTTTCTCGTCGCGCGCTTTAATTTCAAATTGTTTTACAAATCCACCTTTTACAAATCCACCTTTTACAAATCCACCTTTTACAAATCCACCTTTTACAAATCCACCTTTTACAAATCCACCTTTTACAAATCCATGTTTTACAAATCCATGTTTTACAAATCCACCTTTTACAAATCCACCTTTTACAAATCCACCTTTTACAAATCCATTTTACAAATCCACCTTTTACAAATCCACCTTTTACAAATCCACCTTTTACAAATCCACCTTTTACAAATCCACCTTTTACAAATCCACCTTTTACAAATCCATCCATGTTTTACAAATCCACTCCAGTCCACTCCACTCCACTCCACTCCATGTTTTACAATATGCCCTATGTACAGAGAATTGTCCTCCTATTTACCACTGTTGTTTGCTGCTCTCGTCAAATATAGAAAATCAATGAGGCATAAGCGAGCAATATCACCAAAACACCGTCACAGAATTATAGGTTCTAATGTTCGTTTAGAATGGAGAAATATCCTGATTATTATTGGTACGCCGCTTCGGACGCCGATAGCCTCTTCCAGGTGTCAGCTAGTTGGGGCTCAGCGCGAGAAACAGAGCGCAGAAAAAAAAACGAGCGCTGTTTTCCGTGCTGCGTCCTGACTACCCGAACGCCTGGAAGAGGCTATGACACCGAAGTCTTTTAGGTATTTGACCAAGTCAAGATATCATATGATAGTAATATGACATTGCAGGTCATCAGGACAATGACCTAAAATAGACACGGCTTCTGATTGGCTTATTTCGAATTTGGCCATAGCAGTTGAACATCTCCTGACAAACAGTATTCTTGAAAGCGTCTGCACTTAGAAATTGTAAAAATAGCCAGGATTTTCTTAGCCTGCGAGTAGCTGGCTCACCTTTGAGTTACATGCGCAAGAAACGAAGAGCTAAGCGGTCTGGTCGTACGGAGTCTGGTGAAGAGGCGCGTCTCGCGGCTTCACCGCTCGATTTCGCGCTTTCGGCTATGCTGGGCTTGCTTAATAGACCTTTATCACACAATGCTGAAACGAAAGATTTTGCCCGTCTAACCTCTCATCCAGTGCGAGGCTGAACGGGCAAAAACAAAGCTTTTTTGTTCTTCTGGGACTCAAAATGGCCGCCTTGTGATAAAGGTCTATTGTGCTCCAAAGTGAGCCTGCTCTCAGGCTAGGATTTTCTTACTGAAGGTCTACTAATGTGACAGGTGAATTTTTGCATCTTTGTAGATTCAAAAATGGCGCGCGATATACGGGATACTACGTAGAGGGCAAGAAAAACGGCGACGGCGTCTTCCTGTATCCAGACGGGTCTAAGTACGAGGGGAGTTGGATCAACGATTTACGAAGCGGCTTGGGAACCTATACATACCCCAACGGGGACACCTACGATGGAGAGTGGGCCCAAGGAAGCCGGCACGGCCACGGAGTGTATACGTACAAGGAGACTGGGTCTCGTTATGATGGGAGGTGGTTTCACGGTAAGATGCAAGAAGAAGGACATCTCATTCATTCGAATCACAGATATGTAGGAAACTTTGAAGAAAATAAGCCAAGAGGACGAGGCAAGTACGTGTTCGACTCGGGCTGCGAACAGATCGGAAAGTACGTGTGGAAAGAAACGGAAAATCTGGGCGAACATGAAGAAGACGAAGCGGAGATTATAGTTATACCAATGTGGGAGGGACAAGAAATATGCGCCACAAATGAACATGCACAAGAGTAATCCTTCACTTAGTCTCCTCCGCAGCTGTTTTTTGGGATGTCACGCAACGCTGAGTGTTGCGTGACATCCCAAAAAACGGCTGCGGAGGAGACTATCCTTCACTAAGTGCTTCTAAGTTTTTGTTTTGAGTTTTTAAGGTCTTTTAGTTCGTTCCGGCGTCCTTCCAGGGTGAATTAGCGTGCGAGATCCCTCTGCGTTCGCAGGCTATGAGTGAATATGCTGTTTTGTCAGCCAATCATGTACTTGCGATAAGGCAATCGTGATTTGCTCTCGCCGTTTTTCCCGCGCTTTACTAGTGCGCGGTTACATCTCTCTTAACTGTGAATGGTTGAAGCTTATTCTATGTTTTCTAGCAAACCAAACGAAAAACCAAGCAATCTTTAGCTATCATAATACGTCTGCTGGAACAACCCTATATAATGACTACTTAATGAACTCGGAAGAAAATTTTTAGACGTGCTTTGTGGTTCCGATTGGTCAGCAAATGCAAAAATTACCATTGCATAATTATAAGAATCCAAACTTAACGCATCAGATTTAACTTACAAAAATGTGCAATCCTCAAAAGATGTAAGGAATGAAATTTAGAGAAATACAAAGTAATGCTTAAATGGAGAACATTCTTTATTTCGAAAGCTTTTTTACTAAAAGCATCTAAATAACTTCATAGCATATAAAATTACTATAACCTGTTTTCTTGCATGGGCGGAGAAGTTTAAATAATTATAACAAACTAGCTTTAAATAACATTATATTATTGTTGAAGATAGGCTATACGAGTCACAAACAGCACCAATTCAACTATATATTATACATTAGATCAGTATTAAACTATAGCGACAATTCCAAGAGCGTCTTGGCGTTCTCTTGACTTAATTTGGATGGATGTATAACCTCGTGAAAAAGTACGCAGATGTTATTCTTTGCGCAAGGGTTTTTCGCCGAGTCACTGGGAACTAAGCTTTGGTGAATTACTCGTTTCCGCAACACATAAAATCTTTAATCAACGCAGTTCTTCCGGTAACTCATACCCGCCTTGAGCGCATTCTTCACGTGTCTCTCGTGATCTTAATCCTTCGAGGAACGCGCGCGCGCGTGCAACCCAGTAATGTTCAGAGTGTAAGTTGTTTGCTTTCCACTCTTCAAGACACTCTTCCAAGATTTTCCTTCCACTTTCCACGTCTCCAAGGTGCGCGCAAGCCTCCGCCATTAGCGCTCTTGGATGGAACGCACCAGGGCTGATTGTGAGATTCAAATCTTCGTGCACCTGTACAAGCTCTTCCAAAACCTTTTTCGCGCGAACATAATCCTTGCGCGCTAACATAACGTCTGCGAGATACGTACTCGCGCGCGGCCACGCGATATGACCCGAACTCCTGTATACTTGAACAGCTCTTTGACACATGTCGTAAGCTTGGTCGATCTTTCCTAAATGCAGTTTCGCTATTCCGTAAGTCATCATAACTCCAGTTGTAAATTTGTGGTGATCTCCATGAAGGTCGTGGTAAATTTTTAACGCTTGTTCGTGGAGCGAGTCTGATTCTTTCAGATGCATCTTCGTGCTCCACGCGCGCGGATGCGTGTGGCGCAGGCCCAGGTACCAACGGAGGTGGACTTTAGCTGTGTAGTTCAACACTTGGCCGCGGATAAACATTTCGGAAGTATCGCAGGTTTCAGCAATCTCTCTGGCCTCGTCGAGGACTTCAATGGCTTCATCGTTTTCCCATCGGTCATGCAGAATGACTCCAAGATTACACAACCTCTCCGCGACTGGCACAGTCCTCTCTCCGTGGGCTTTTCTGGTTACGTCGACGCATAACTTCATGTACTCCTTCGCGAGATCCAGCTGGAAGCATTCCCGGAACGTAAATGCGAGGTTGTTTAAAAGCTTTGACCGCTGTTTCATCCATTCGGCGTCAGAATGTGACTCGCAAAGTTTATTAGCTTCCTCTAGAATCGGAATGACTTTATCTAGCTGTCCAGCTTCACGATACGTGTAACCCAAATCACACAGCAAGACACAAGAGTTGATATCAGTAAATCCAAGTTGTTTGTTTATCTTGTATGCCCGTTCAAGGAGTGCCACGCGATGATTATCCGTTGCCCCGGCAACGTGAATGAGTCCATCGGCCAGGTACACCAAAGCTTGAACAAGCAAGCTGTTGTCAATCCACTGGACCCGCTCCACTCCTTCAACGAATTCCTTCAAATGCGGAGACAGAAGAATCCGCGTGGCTATGTCTTCTTGTTTGAGCTCGTCTTTCCTTTGCTTGTAAGCCTCGTTTAAGGTTTGCAGTACGCCATTCAGCTCTTGTTTATCCACATTGCAAGTAGACACGTTAGCAGATGTTTCTTCATTGCCAGGTTTGTTTCCGTCTGGCTTCTGTCTTACTTGTAAAAACGCCAAACGCATCACCTGATGAAGCGTGACTACTTCAATTCCTCTCTCACCAGTCTCGGGATAAATGAGTAGAGAGCATCTCGCCACCTTAACCTTGATATCATCAGGTACTCTAATCTTTGCGTCACCGCGCGCTTTAGCTTCTCGCAAAACGTAATCGGCAACGGTGTCCAAAGGTACGGGCTGGAGAGAGCAATACGAAAGAAACACGAAGGCAGCTCGGTGTACTTCGTTGTTTTCCGCCATCCGTCGTGCAGCGAATTCTGCCGCTGGCAGCATTGATTGCGGATAACATGGATTGTGATGCGTATAATCTGAATGATCAAGATATGCGAAGTATTCTTCGAGATTTGAAAGGTAGTTTTTCCACGAAAACTTGGAAAATGGGCGGTCCTTTCGCATTTGCCTAACATAAACCGCCGCGCAAGCCAAGGAAAGCGGATAATGGCCCAGTCGTTTGGCGACTTTTTTAGCGTCTTCGTCGACATCCAAACCTTATATTGCTTTCAACAAACCCATGGCATCTGTCTCTTCCATTCCTGAATCCAGTGGCATTACCTTGGCATGCACGTGAGATCTGGGTGCGAGCTCGCTGTCCTGAGTCGTTACAAGCACCAACCCCTTCCCCCACGGGCTGTCTTGCTCGGGTGTTGGCCAGAATTCTCGTAGTGGGTCATTCACCGTTAAATTATCAACGATCAATAACCAGACAGCTGACGTTTCGTGGAGTTTATTTTTAACATCTTCTACGAAACTCTTAATCCGCTGGCGTACGCTTCCTTGGATTTCGCTCTTTTTGGGGATTTCCAGCTTCTCGTGTAGTTCTTTATACGACTCCAGCAGAGACTCCGGAGTTTGCGCGTGTAGGGTAGCTACAATTCGCGGGAATTCCACGTTGTGACTTTCGCATTCCTCTATGAACTCTTTCCCAAACTGTCTCGCTAACTGGGTTTTTCCGCAGCCAGGAGGACCTTTCACATATATTCCCGTGACGGTGGAAAGTGTTGAACTCTTGCTCAACTCGCTGTAAATGTCTTTGATCTTTTGTATTTCTCCCTCTCGTCTTTGAGTTACATGAAACGGTTTACCAGGAAGAATTTCCACGGAAGGAAGAACTCTTTTCGGAGTTTCAGCTGAAGACGAATGAAAGAGTGAAATAGATCTAGGTTAAAACAGTCTTCTTGAGAATTACATCTTCGAATTGCAGTTATAAAAGTACATGTACAAATTTGATTGCAATGTTCTCTCGACCTTGTCCCTTCAACATAACAGAGCTTAACAGGATTCATAAACTTAGTTTTCCTCGCTGGCACTCTATTTGCGTGTAACTATTTATAGATTTTTGATGGAAATATAATATAGTTGTTGTAAATAAATAGAAACACTGAACCCACTGAAATAAAAATTAAACCAACACCAATTTAAAACCACCTTTTCTGAATCCTTTTTGAACCACAGGGGAACAGCGCTATACAAGTGTCTTATTGTAACTGTAAGTTTTTGAAGTTTCGCCGCTTTTAGCTTATGGTGCCAAGTCTAGGGCAGTCATAACTCTGCTGGATTACTTGATTATTATTATTATTTGATTTCACATTTTTTAATGAGTTATCTCCTGTATATTATTATTATTATTATTATTATTATTATTATTATTTTAAATATTATCATTATCATTATCACTATCACTATCACTATCACTATCACTATCACTATCACTATCACTATCTTTATCACTATCACTATCACTATCACTATCATAATCATTATCATTATCATTATCATTATCATTATCACTATCACTATCATTATCATTATCATTATCATTATCACTATCACTATCACTATCACTATCACTATCACTATCACTATCACTATCACTATCATTATCATTATCATTATCATTATCATTATCATTATCATTATCATCATTTTTGGCTGTGAAATGAAACTTCAAATTGTCCTTAAAATTATCTACAGAATCCTTATAGAACAAGTAGGTAGCGACAATTTGTGTTATAACCCAAGCTCTGGTAAACACTACACCTGCTTGCTGAGCTCAGTGTAATTTTGGGGAAAATTTTAAGTTTCAGCCACTGACCATCCAATAGAGACCAATAGACCAAATTAAAGCCCTAGGTTAGTTCTGCTGTTGATACTTTTGAGGAAATTTATCTTTAACAGTAGGACAGACAAGAACTTTAAACAAAAGTAAAAAAAAAAAAACGAAAGAAATAACAAATTACCTTGAGAAATAACGTTGTTATCGTTATGTGAAACCTCAAGCTTTGCCATTCTTTCTTGAGCTACTTGTAACTCGGTGGCTGTGAATAGAAACAAATCAAGTTATCTTTTCAGTCAAGTCACATCAAAGCATCTTCATGTTTTTTGTGTTACTTACCATTGTCACGGCAGTAAGCATCTATCAATTCACGCCTTTCAACAGCTTGGTGTCCGAGCCCTTGGGCCAACCTCTCGTAATTTGCTTCAGATCCCATTGATTCTTTCCATTTTCTCAGCATGGCATAAGCCCTGTCCAGTGCTTTCTGATAATCTTCACCGATCTCATCCAGATGGGAATTTCTTAATCCCAAAGCCAGTCCAAGAGGTCTCCAGATCTTCAAAGTGTCGTGAGCTATTCTAAGGAGTTCTCTATCATCTGGAGCTCCCAGCTTGAAGATTGGCTCTTTTTCTGTTTGGTGACAAAAAAATTGGAGCTAATCGTGTAGCCCACAAAATATAATAACTTGCAACAACATATGGATTAAGGGGTTTGCTCTTCAATGTTTAAGTTGTAATCATTCCGTGAAGAAGTCTCAAGCTAATTTAAGATGAAAGGGGTCGAAAAAATAAATGAAAAGTTACAACAAGAAGGCGTTTTCCTTTGTGCTCTTCACTAGTCTCCATTAAAAAACTAAAATTAAAACAAAAATCTTAGCAACATATACAGCTGTTTCGACACCCTTTTGTCCCCACAAAAGCGAAATTGTATTAGCTTGTATTGTGTGAGTGGTAGTAGAGCACCAGCAACATTGCCGTGTATGTTTTTACGCTTATTCGTTTTTTCAATGACAAAACAGCTGTATATTAAATATAAAGTGGAAACAAATAAAAATTGAATTTAATTGAATAAATAAATTGAATTGAATTGAATTGAAATTGAATTGAATTGTATATTGTTTTTGTTTCATTGCTTAGCCTGCAAAGCAGGCGTATTTTGGCGAGTGAGGCTGCGAGTTTGATCGAGCGAGCGCCATCTTGGATTCAAACTCGGAAGAGGCTTGGAGAGAGACAAAAATGCGTCCCAGGGAGTGGGAGTTAGGCTGAAAGGAGAAGTAACGGGGGAGGGGGAGGGGCAGGAAAAATACTTCCGTTTTTTTCCCCACCCCCTCCCCACCTACTTTGCTCAAGCCAATATGGCGGCGAACTTACGATCGCGAGCTCCAAAACAAAAACGCCTGCACTGCAGGCTATTCATTGCTCGGCAATTGCATTGGATAATATATATCCCATTGCAGATATTCCAATTTGTGAATCATGCATGACAAGGGAATTCCTTGGCTGACATCATTGTCTGTCACGCAACATCACTCTTGAAGTGTTGCGTGACGATCAAAACATAACGGCACCTTCC